>JAPYZN010001149.1:0-41354 GCA_030522865.1 Psyttalia lounsburyi
AGTATATTATGCAACATGTGCGTAATGGTGTTTTTGGCTCGTGGGAGGTTGTAACACGAGCCGAAGGCGAGTGTTATAATCCCACGAGCCAAAAATCACAATTACGCACAAGTTCGATACAATATTTTATGTCATTGTGCCCGTAATCCGCGATTTAACCGAGCGAAGCGAGGTTAGAATCGCGTGATTACGGGCACCTATGGCATAAATCCATAAATGAAAATCGAAGTGGATCTAGTGATATTCTCAAGCGCAAAGAGTAATTGTCAATAACTGGCGTAATGACAGAAAAAAAATCGTAATATTTTCCAACTAATCCATAGAATACTCGGCGTGACATCCTTAATTGAACAAGTATAAAAGGAGTGATTGAATGATACGGGGCTGGGCTTAAAAGAAGGCGGATGGCTTTTGTTCCACTGAATTTCGTTCGACCAAAAGGGAAAGACCAAGAGAAAAAAAGCTCGAAGAAAAAAACGTGACGGTGGAAAGGGTAATTAAAATTGACTCCTCTCGGACGAATCGGGCTACGGCTTTCTCTCTCATTCGCCCGGCTCCAATTAATAACGACGCTTCGCTTCACCCGACACTCCACGAGAGGGCCATTCTTTAAGGCAGATTTATGATATCGAAGTTGGCGGCACAGCATTTAACCGCTGCTCCGAGTTTTGGTTATAATACAAGCGCGCTCGTGTGTATATGATAAGTGGGTGAAGGTGGGGAGGGTGGAGGTATAATAAAGGAGACGGAACCCTGGAAAAAGGGTGAATGATGGACGGTGGCCGATCAGCGTCGTCACAATAATGATCGACATAAATAATGAGGCTTGTTATGCTGAGGGACAGAGGGCGCGTCGCATACGTGTATGAACATCGCACGTTTATTGACCAACGTCATCCGATTTTTTATTCACCTGTCGTACATTTTATTGTTTTTTTTTCTGCGATGAGTGGACAATTGCACGTTTGCCGCTGAAAGTACCTTTGTTATGAGAAAATGATTGACGAGGTTTTCATGTTTGAAAATGTCTATTGATTCCTCCCGAGAATTAAAGTTTGGAATTAATAAATTAGACTTTGTGGATACAATTTATACAGAGGGACATTTTTACTAAATATTGCTCAACCGATTGGCTATTGTGTAGTGGTTTGGAGATTCCGAAAAAATTATCTAGCCGCTCAGTAAAATTGATAAACTTGACTTAAACGTCTTAACAAATTTCCGGAAAAATGTTATGAATATTGTTTTTATCGAATTACAATCAGCTTGATTATTTTTGAGGTAAAGATGAAGATCTTTACCTTTACTTTTCTTTGATGATTGATCTCTTAATAAAATGTATTTAGCTGTTCGGAAAAAATTATTACACTGCTCAGTGAAATTTATTGAGCACATAGTCAGATTTATTGAGGCGTACCCACAACTTTTGTTGAAAGTATTCGACATTTTATTGAGCCGTCAGGTAATTTTTTCCGTACAGCCAAAATTCTCCCAGCGTAAAGGATAGACACAAGATTAAGGAGAGATTAAATAATATAATTAAAGAATGGATTATTAGAAACGTGTTAACAAAATTCGACTGCTAATCAGCCCTAGAACTCTCCTCATTACACTATTTTGCCTGTAATAATAGTGATTATTGTTGAATGTTGTGACATGCTTTAACCGCCGTATAAATAGATACTGGGTTTTGGTTTTAAATAGGTGAATCTTTAATGGTTTTTAATTCAACTATTTTCAGTGCTCGTGTGTCGAATTTTCCTTCGTCACGGATCACGCGAAAATCGAAGGGGAGTGAGCGTACTCTTTGACAGGCTCGTGTACATTACTGTAAATACATGAGCCAAGGGGTAGATTTAACCTCCACTCTATTATATCCATATTACAAGCGTAATTTTTTTTTTCATACAGAGTGGGACTATATTCGCCGGGGAAACATGTGACACTGTGTGTATGGCGAATCATTTCCCCCTCAGCACCCTTGTTTTCATCTGAGAATAAAATATGACAGCATGATGCAACTGCGGCAAGGGGAATAACAGTCATTCTTCCGACTTCTGTATGCTGTGTACATGGATGACCGGAACAAATTGAGACTGAATCGACCCGTGTTATTTAAAATAAATTACCTCTACTGTACGATCGATTGCAAATGTCACATAACATGAGGAATGAGCGTGAGTAAAACGGATCTTCTATTGTTCGGACTAGATATCTTCCGCGGACAAACGAGGAGAAAAATGCAATATCAAAGTGAAAATACACACAGACAAATATTCTGGCGAAACAAGAAATTTGAAAACGTAATTTAAATTGCCTTTTACGTTTTTTAAAAATTGTAAATTACGTCATTGTTCAGGCAATTTACGAAAAAAGGTGCGTACAAAAATAACAAAAACAAACAAATACAAAAGTCAATACTTGAATTTTTTTATTTTCTTCTTGAGAGCTCGAAATTTTGAGATGTCTACATTTTTGTATAAACATTTTTTATAGGGCTCAATGAGAACTATAAAAAAGACTAAGAGCAAAAAAATACCATCGCGCTTGGATTCCGAGATATCGTTAAGAAACCATCTCCGTGTTTACTTTTTTTTAATAAAAAAAATGAAAATTTCTTGTCATTTACGACACCACACATTGTCTCTTATTATCTGTAATACGTAAATTACATAAACAATCTCGGAATGCACGTTTTATAAATTAGAATTGACGATTTTGGAATCGTCACTGACGATCTCAATCCAGGATATCACATAATTTCGAGGATTCTTCTCGTAAATTATTTTTTGAAAAGAAGAAATGATGTTTCACGAGCTTATTTTTCTGTGTGTAGTATTTAGTACATTATTTTACTATTAAATGTGGAAATTGAATGACAAATATAAACACATCTTTGTTTTTTCATTACTAATGAAAAATTATTCAAAGCAAAGTATATATTTCGCCTTTTCATAAGGGAATTTATTACATACGAATGATTTTTCATACGTAAATTACATAAACAACCATGCAATTGAGTATTTAAAAAAAAATAAATGACCATTTAATAAGCGTAAATTATGTTGTCAAGCCTCATATATCAGGAGAATAGTTTGACACTGCAGAAGGAGAAATGTTGCAGACATTCTGTTTACGAATTACTTGACAGTGAACCAAAAAGTCCACTCCAAAAAACAAAAATTTGCTGTCTATTAGTTATTGTTGCCGAATAATAAATTCTATTGTGAATTGAAAAATACTTGAATTCCAGTGAAAACATAAAACCAAACCAATCAATTTTATTAGTTCCACTCGGGTGGTCAAACCCTATCGACTGCCACTTTACCACCGCCAACAATAATTTCGGAATGCAGAGGGTATATAACAACACATCCTCCCAGCATTTCGAGCCATATAAAATGCAAAAGCCACAAAGCGACAGAGTCTTTTCCTCCTTCATTTTCAAAGAGGTGATTCGGATGAGTCTGGCTCAGCCGATGGCAATAGACACAGGGCGCAACGACACGTTAATTGAATATCACGTATATAGCAGCCTCCGAGAGAAATGAAAACCGAAAGAGGCTCACGGCACACACCTCGGGAGACCCCGTGTCGTACAAAACACATGAAACATCGAGTGGTGTACAGTGGGAGGTAGGGAGGAACTTACAATGGTGAGAGAAGCGAAGGAGGTCTGCAAACCGCGACGGAAAGCCACGGCTTACACAAAGGGTGCATTAGCTGAGGCCATAAAAGTAAAATAGCCATGCCCATTTCTCTGTATAACTCTTGGGGCGCGCGCTAGTATGGCCAATCCGTGGCATTTGTGTTACTCCTTCGAATGAGCGCGTCTTTATAGTTTCGACTGGCCAAGGAAAACAAAAAATGAGAAAATAAAATAAAATAAAATGAGAAAGAAAATAACAAAGACAGAGGGGAGAGCAAGTCCTGTTGATTCCTTTTCAACACACATTCACAGCATTCACGAGTAGCCACGAGGGGGAAAGGAGGCTACTTAACGCCTGAGTCGAATCACCGAGAGTCGTTGTACATCTTCAATAACAAAAAAAAGAAACAATAATGATAATTGTAATGATGTGTAATAAAAAGCCGGGTAGAGAGAGAGAGAGAGATAGAGGTGCGTTGTTGCAGCCATTACGGGATGAAGAATGACGGCCATTTTGTTGGCGAATACATCGCCCGGAACACTAACTCCCGAAGCCGCACACACTCTGTACAGAGTACTGACTCTTCGCGCAAACAGCGAATTTTAGTTTTGTTATTTTCTGTGGAACGTTGAAACCTTTTGTAAGCATTCTTGTGATTAGGACAGAGAAGATGGAGTGAGGAGAGAGAGAGAGAGAATGGGAAGTGATGGGTATTAACTGAAGCTAGAGTGACACAAATCGAGTAATTGTGGGTGTAAACTTGTACGGAACTGAGCCTCTTATTTGTTCATTGAGACCGCTCATTATTACATCTACCATTGCTCTTCTAGAATTTTTGGTTTGCAGAACCACCGACATTATAAGATTTGGTTTGATAATGGAAGTCATAAAATATATAAAATAAACTCGGAAGTTAGAATGTGGCCATAAAGAAAAACGTCAGATTGTGTTTTTATTATTTGTAAATACTGTTGTTTGTTTCCCATAAAAATTGGATTTTAAAAAAATAACAATAATAGAAGACATAATTGTCGTGTACATATGACAGATTGTATGGTGACGGTTAAACACAAGTCACTCATATTTGATTCTTTTTGAGGCGTTTTCAAAGTCAAAATTGCTGCTAATTGTTTGATATCTTACTATATAATAAAAATCCAAAATGACTTCTGGTGGAAAATTAAGACGAGAAGGGGGGAGGTTCTGTGGGTAGAGGGAAGGGGGGTTCCACGGGGCAAGAGGGAGTCCGATGGAGAGTGGGGGAGGTTCCATAGATCAGGTGAAGGTTGCCTGAGCCCTTACTTACCTAAACCTAATACACATCCTATAGATATGGTGACAACGTATGAGAACGGGAGCCCCATACAAGGGGGGGGGGGGGCTGAGGGGGGTTCGATGGGGCTCTATGGCTATCCTCTGGGAGGTAACCCCCAGTCGAAAGATTACTCTAAAATGAGAGTCCTCTAGGGTTGAGTCGAAGGGTCACTAAACATATCCTAAACATATATGTCTCTGTTCTTACTTATCGAGTAACAGAAGTTCCTTGAAGGACGTCCATCCGTCACGAACCGGGCGTTGACGAGCGGAGTGAGCAGAGGGCGGCGCCCGCTGGTTACAGACAATATAATAAACAAATAAAATAAAGTGAAAAACTAAAATTAAAGTTAAATAAAAATATTGATTTTTTTCCAGACTTTCATTGAGAGATTCAAAAACCCTTCAAACTCCAAAATAGGAATTCTCGTGAAACACGAGATTTGCAAGCTTTTTTAAATCGGAAATTATGAGATTAGTCGCATAATTTATAAGAAAAATAACGCAATTACGAGATTGTTTATGTAATTTACGGATTAAAAATCATAAGATACGATGTATATATTGTCTAGCCGTAAAATGCAAAAATTTACATTTTTTAAGTAAAAAAAAATTGTCACGTGACTTGGTTTAGTGAGAATACCTTGTAATTTAAGAGAGATAGCAGATTTCTGTTCACAACTTTTTTGTTGACCTTATTACTTTCCAGCAGAAGGGCCCGTGTAAAACTTTAGATACCTCAAAATTTTGGGCTCTCGAGAAAGAAAATGCAAAAATTTCAATTACGTCAACCAGTTTTTCGAAAATACTTTCGAATCTCGTGTCTCACGAGAATATTTCTCTGGGTGCTGTTGTTCAATTGGGCACTTTGAAATTCCGTTTCAATTAAAAGAACAGAATAATTAAAATTCTTGTCTTGCCTACACCGACTGCCGGACGTTGGATTTTTTTATACTGCAATCGTTGCCAACCTATTGTTAATAATTCTCCACGAGTCGGACTAAGAGCGTAAGCTTGTCACGGTGAAGAGCCGTGAAGCTCTGGCAGACTGTTCTCCCACCCATTGCACCCCCAATCCCCGTCGGCGTTCGGTTCCGAAAGTGCCGTGTTTGCAGAATTCATTGAATCATTGCCGCGGCTGGGGTGGCACGCGCCTGCATCGCCATCCAAGGGGCACTTTTTCAATTGTCACTCCTTCATGCGGTAGAACAAGTGAATAATGGGGAGGGGGTAGTAATATCACGTGTAGGGGTATTTTTATTGCTCAATATGGACCGATCAAGTTTCAGTGGTAAGCGTAATTTCTGATCAGACATTTATCCTTTTTTCACTTGGCTACACAGAAAAAAAAACTGATACACGGCGAAAAAAATTGTTTTTCACCAAATAAATTGATTTGCCATAAGTAAATTTGTATAAATATTGCCATTCG
Organism: Psyttalia lounsburyi; assembly: GCA_030522865.1. Classification (NCBI taxonomy): domain Eukaryota; kingdom Metazoa; phylum Arthropoda; class Insecta; order Hymenoptera; family Braconidae; genus Psyttalia; species Psyttalia lounsburyi. Next base: position 6,397 of record JAPYZN010001149.1, read on the forward strand.
ATATGCATATATTTTCTTCTTCCAAAGACAACAATTATTAGACAAAAGGGAATTGTTTTTTCTGACCGAGTAATCGTAAGGAATTTTAAAAAATTAAGAAAATTACTGCACCACTCAGGGAAATTTATATACTGATATGCTTAATATACTTTATATACTGATATTATATACTTTTTCCCCGATTAAAAACTGCAGCGGTAATTGTTACAGAAAAATTTCTCTTCAAGTAATAATTCTTCCAACATTTAATCACAAGAAATTATCAATTATATCCAGCATTACTCTCTTTGAAACCTGTCTCCACAGTGCTCAAATAATTGACAAGTAATTGGTATTAAAAATGAACAATTGTGGGGTGATTAGGGGTTTCTCCGAGCAAAAATTCACTCTCAGTAATTGAAATATTTTATTACCCAGAATTTCCCACTTACAGTTTTGTCGATCCATGGAGTGAGCAAATAGGACCAGGGAGATAAAATACCTCAGAGGGGGTGGAATTATATTGCCTTTGAAGTGTTTATTCATCCTGGTCGCACTAGTATCTCTATCTTAGTCGAAAATAATATTTTGCGTTGTAAAGTGCCTCTTGACTGCGCGGAATCAATCATTGCTAAGATTTTTGATCCATAATAAAAAATTCTGTTTATCCATTTTATTTTCCATATCCCAACAACAATATTTCCGTAAATCATTGATAAACCATTACGAGTTATTCACTAAGTTCTACACTTGATACACAATTTCCTTACTATTTTTTTTAGTGAGAAAATAGTTTAACCTTTTCGTTATTATTAATTTATATCAGTAAGCTTAGCATGTCTCAATGCATCCAAGTCCCCGGATCATCTGATAATGGTGACAATGACTGATAAGTTCTTTATCACCTTCACCTCTATATTGCAGCAGCACTGGCGTAATCGGTATAATAAAATCTACTTTTCGCCGAGAATTGTAATCGCACATGCAATCGGTCATCCATTCCAATTAAAAATCCACTTGAATTAAATAAACCGTGAAAAATAAAAACTTTATTACTAATGTTAACTCATACCCATAGTGAAATGGTTTTGGATTTAACGATGCGTGCATATCTCGTTTCCGTTTATTGAAATTCTTATGCTGTGGTGGAATACGGGGAGAAGTATATAAAACTTCTCCGACGGGGTTGCTTCTGTCCCTATTTTTTACAAGACCAGCTGAGCGTATGAAGTAATGGATAACAGGGATTTATTCCATGAAATTCCAATGTAGTGGTTCGTTGCAGCTCGACGTCGTATATTCTTCAGCTCGCAAAAAATATATGGGTCTTTGTCTTTTTTTGTGTCTATTTGATGCTGGTGCCGTGCATTGAACGGCCTGGTGAACTAGGAAAGATATATAGATAAAAAACATCAGACGATTTTTTACACCGACTTTTTCAATATAATGTGAGTATACTGAATACAAAGAAAAACATCTACAAAAGTTATATACCAAAAGAGAGTCAAAGATTACGAAATACTAAGTATTTATGCGTTTTTCTTGTATTTTTTCAGCCACCACCCACAAATTATATTGCTCGTTTGTGAGAAACTCCCTTACCAAAAAAAAAATATTCTTTCCTTTACATAATTTTTCGTCATTAATAAAAATAACAAAAATATGTGTCCAATATTTTTCATTCATTTAATTATTAAAAATCATTTAATAATGAAATAATGTAATAAATACTACACACCGAATAGCTACTTCTGTCATTAGGCTCGTAATCGGAGGTTAGCGGTGAGTGTGAAGTTAATGCTAGCTCATACGAATCGCTAACCGACGATACGGGCCGTATGGAAACTAAGTAAACAAATTACAAAAGAAATCGACACAATTTCATGGCACCGCTCCCGAACACTACTTGATCGATTCCATTTTTCTTTCCTTATTTAAATACCTAAACGAATGAAAATCGAAAGAAGGAGCAGACAAATAATTAGTATATTTTTGTCACTCAGTCCGTGAAGCACTACTTCACGGCCGCTTCGCGCCCGTAAAACACCGCCCACGGACGTCGTGACAAAAAATATTGTTTGACACAAGGCTGTGAAGAACTTTTCTGCCTCATATGATTACAGAACTCGCCTTCGGCTCACTATTTTGTCACTCAGTCCGTGAAGCAATGCTTTATGGCCGCTGCGGGGCCATGAAACTCTGTCCACGGACTGAAAAATATTGTTTGTCACTCGGCTGAAAAAAACTTTCCTGCCTCATATGAGTACAGGAGTCGCCTTTTCGCGGCTCATCCTGTACCTCATATTCACCAGCAAAGTTTTTCAGGGCCTAGTGCCAAAATGTACTATTTTCACCTAGGGAGGAAGAGTAGACAAGTCGTACTCACGTGCAAAATTACGACCCGAGTTAAAAGCCGAAGGTTGTAAGCACGTGTGGAATGCTGACTAGACCAGTCTGATTCTCTTCCCAAGGGTTGAATGCGATCTTTCTGTCAAAATTGACAAAAGTGAGCGTTTCTAAACGAGCGAAGCGTTACAATGCTTATTTTCGGTTCATGTAGGCAGAAAAAATGATTGAATAAACCCATTATAAAATTTGGTGAACATATACCATGAGATTATGATAAAAAAAATCACCATTTTACATCTCTGGAATTCATTGAATTTTCAATCAGATTTAAAAAAATGGAAAAAATCAACTGAATTGAAAAAAAATCGTCTAGAAAAAAACATATATATATGCATAAAAATTGAAAAATTACAAATGAAAATGAAAAGAAATTCTCACTTATTTTTGATGAATTCGCGAAGCTTTACACCTGAGATTAGTCAGTGACATGAATTACCATTTGCGAACGTTGGTGACTGTGACTCACTTCACGTTAATGTTACCCAGGTAGGAAAGTACGACCGGTCCAGCCTTTATCCAAGCCAGTGCCACGACTCGACAAGCCTGGGTCAGGTTTGATAGCCAGGCCTGGACCAATGGTGGGTAGTGACTGAAATGTAACGTGGGGCCAAGCCTAGTAGTAAAGGCTGGTCCAAGGGTCGCTATCAAGGTTTATCCAAGTCTCGACAGATTAACAAAAATAATTATTAACTAATCCAAACTGTCCATCCCGGTATGAGAAATATGGAATCTGTGTGTTGCGTAAGGCACTAAAGTCTCAGTCTTCCAAACAGGCTCTTTCGACGTTAAAATAGGGGGGCACTGGTAGTTACCGACAGGGGCCAATAAAAACTCCGGTACTTTTAATATCAGAAAGTTTGAAAAATATTGATTTTCCATGAAACAGTTTTTTTCAACTCGCCAAAGCCACTTAACTCAAATACCATCGTTTCCTCCCGAAATAACCTATAAATAGAAATTAAAATTTTGCTGTCGAGGGGATTTGAACCTACAACCTACGGAGTCACAATCTAACGCGTTACCACGCAGCTATCGCACGCAATTCTTATTGATAGTAATTGATGTGGCCCATATGAATGACAACTTCTTTTTTTTACTAATCATATAACGGCCCCGGTTAACGGTTAAGGGCCATTTAGCGGGCAGGAATGACAAAAAAATATTCTCGTCTTCGGCGCGTGATATAAACCTCCCACTCGCCAAAACCCATTTTTTTTCACTTGTTACGAAATATACTATTTCATCTCAATGTGTCGAAAAAGTACTTTCCGATACAGCGTGATGAAAACATAATTTCCCTTTTTAATATCGTGATTTATGAAAGAAATCACATAAATTGCGTAATTTCCATTAGAACGAGAATTACGATTGTTTATTGTCTAGTTTACATATTAAAAATCATAACGTACGAAGTATGGTGCCCTGAATTACAAGAATTTTCATTCATTAAAAAAATGAATCACTTGATTTTTTGACAATATCTTGGAATCTAAGAGAGATAGCATATTTTTGCTCACGTCTGTATTCCTAGATCTCATTGCGCTCTACCAAAAAGGTCCTTACAAAAATTTTTAACTTTCAAAAAGAAAATTAAAATAATTTAATTATCAACTTTTGAATTAACTGACACCACATGATATCAAAATTTTTGTCAAACCCTTTTTTTTACAAAACGCAATGAGATCTACAAAAAACGGTCATGAGCAAAAATGCTCGATCTCGCTTCTATTAATCGAGTTCCAAAACACTGGTTGACGCAATTAAAATTTTTGAATTTTCACTTCTATTATCTATTCAACAGAATTACTGCACGAGTGCATGAAATTATGCTTAAAAGACAATGCTTGGAACAGAATGACTTATATCAATAATTGATGATAAAAAATTTCATCACCAGATTCTAACCAAGGGTTGCCCTTTGAATCACGGATAGTTATACCCCCATATACGTAGTAAACCAAGAGAGGCAGGTTATGGGCTGCATGCCCAAGTATGATTTATAGAGCCGCCTTTGCAGCGGGCCCTCACTGAAGATTTCTCATATGCCTCAGCGAAAGGGAGAGAGCGAGAGAGAGAGAGAAAGAAGAGAATTGAAGAGGAGCAGAGGGTCCATCAAGAGATATACATGAGGTGTGTGAGTGGGCCTCAACCAGACAAGAGACTAAATATACCAATACCTTCCTCGATCTCCACAACACCAGACAGCGTGGCTCTGGCCTCTGCCTCACTCGACACAGGTGCGTGCCTCCTTCAGTGATCGGGTTTCCCCTTGTATATTCCCTTATTATCTCTCTCTTTCTCTTTCTTTGCCATCCGTCCTTAGCCATCGGTTTTTTCCAACCTCCATCGGCCTATACTAAAACCCATTACTTTTTCGATGAAGCCAAATTACTCGGCACACTCTTCGCCGATACCGCCAGGGAGAAAAATCCAAAGCAGATTGAAGAATTTGGGGATTGCGGAATTGTTGACCAAATATTTTATGCAAAATATATGCGGTTATTCATGTACGGACAAGTGAAATGTCTTATATCATTGTTTTTCACTGTTGTAATAGTTGAATTACAAAAAGAGCCTGTGCTGAAGATTCATTTCCTTCCTTCAATTTCTTATAATAACGATAAGAGACGGAATCAAATATATAGTCTAATCAATTCTCTTCTCTTCTAATGTAAAATAAATGACAGATGAGGGAATGTTTCATGTATACTGAAGTCAGCATAACTTTTAACATGAAATGCGGTACCCCCACCACCTCCATTTTGCGTATGGAAGCATTACCCCCACTCCTTCGTTTGATGTTAAAAGTTATGCTGACTGAACCATATAGCTTGAAGTACGATTCACTCTTGTTTATGAATTTATAGAGAACGGAATAAATAAGCCCCTTTTATTGAGTTCTGGACTATACTATTTCTTCATTAAATATGCCAATAATAATGACAAATAAAATTCTTAATCCCTAAATTTTTTAGTGAATACGGAAAAATGCCATTGATTGCATCTAGAGGAGGCAAAATAACTGAATTGTACTGTATATATATATAACAAACGTATATATCTGAATGATTTCTATATACATAATGTTATATATATGTATATAATATTTTTGCAAGATTTTTTGTTCTTGTAGGGAGATTAATTATCATTATAATAATCATTAAAATACTTATTTTTTTTTATTCATAGGTTTGATTTACCATTGTTAAATATGATTTGGAAAAAACGGAGTTGCCATTCATATGGACCATATCGATCACTACCAATAACAATTGCGTGCGATAGCCCCGCGGTAAGACCAGTTTTACTGGCCAATTTCTGGTCATGAAAAAAGACAGGCAACAAATGTCAAAGATTCTAAGTAAAAAAACACATTCTTGCAAAACATATTTAGTATTAAGGCAAACACTTAAGGATGTTCAGGTGAGATATAAGCAATTGAAAAAAGGCAGCCAATTTTAGGTGTTTTTTTTTAATACCAATTAGTGTATTAAGAAATTATATGCAAAATTTCAGATAGCTTAAATACAGAGTAATAACAAAAATAAATCCCAAAGTAGCTACTCATACGTAAGGTTGAATAGGGCATGGACATTTTTATTTTTCCTTCATTATCGACTAGTCGACAATGCAGAAAAGCAGCTAAATTTACCGATGCTCTATTTGATCTCATGTATGAGTAATAACTTTGGGATTTATTTTTGCTTTACCCCGTATCTAGGCTATCTGAAATTTCGCACATCGTTTCTTACTTGATTCATTAATTTGCTAAAAAAGTTCCATAGAATTGGCCGCATTTTTATAATTTTCTCGATATCGCCGGAACATCCTTAACAATTATGACATGATCTTCGAATCATATATCGCGCATTGTCTATTTTTTTCACCACAACCGCGTTTTCTTCATGTTCGTACCGTAGCTTATAAGTCACCGAGATGTCCATTTTTATTCAACATACGTATAGTTCGTTTTAGATAAATAAACATGATTTATAAAAAAAGTAGCTCCGTATGGTAACGCGTTAGGTTGCGACTCCGTGAGTTGAAGGTTCAAATCCCCTCGGTTGCAAACTTTTAGTTTGTGTCTGTAGCAAGTTTAAAAAAGGAGTGGTTTATCGAAAATTACTATTTTTAAAATTTTGGCTAAGGGCCTGAGCAAGTTGCCCGACTAAGGACCGGACCAGGTCACCTTTGTCCGGGCCAGATGTCCCCAACGCGTTACAGTCTTTACCAGAGTACCAACTCCAGACAAGGTTACAAACGTGGCCCTAGAGTCCGGAAATCGGCCAATCGTACCCGTGCCGGATATGATCCGGGTCTGAGTTTCTAGAGAATTCCTGGACCTATGAGAAGATCCTTATGGATGCCTTATAAAGACATCCTGATCTGGACCCCACGTACTCTTGGCGTCAAAATCTTTACGAGGTCCTGATCAGCCACAACAATCAGCGCCGTAGAAGGTCCTGACATTTCGAATCAGGCCAAAACATAAAGCCCACATGAGAGTAAAGACCTTCAGAATAAATTAATTTCTTCATTGGAATTTCGGACAACTAGGAGTTACAATTTCACCAACTGAAGAGACAGTACCCAATGGGGAATAGATAACTGTACTGAGAAAACAAAATGTTTTTGCTAAATATTTATTTATTTGTCGAAAGTATTTATTTATTAATTTTTTTATGATATACCTTCAAACGAATATCTTTCAGACGATTTTGAGTAGGTTTCAATTATGACAATCATAGTTCTAACGGATAATTAGATTTGCCATGACTTTCGATGAATCCTCTTAATAATTAGTAAAATCTAAAAAATCAGAAAAGAGAGAAAATACAAAATTTAGATAAAAATCATAACTACAGCAGTTTATTCAACGTCACATGCAATAGAATAATTCACTGTTACAAAAAAGATTCTCGTCATTGATACCTAATGAGAACATTCTGCAAATGATTCGTTTGAAGAAATAGGACTTGGAAAATAAAATAATTCTCTCGAGTAAATTAATATTTGGCAAAAATCTATTCTTTTTGTTAGTGTATTTAAACACGCAGGCGATAAAATGTTTAATCCGAATGTTTAATCTGTAATAGGAATTAACATACTTCACTATAAAATTTAAATATTTGGTAAATGATGAATACCTCTTAATTCATGTTTTTCATTCCTCATTTGAGTTTTTACGGTTTGGTCTGCATCTTTTCATCTATTCTCCCCCTATTGAAGAGAAGTATAGAAGGAATTCCATCCATCAGCCGAGGCTAGAATCCACGGCGTGTTAGTTATAGGCAGTTGGGGGAATATAAGTATATACCTTATGGACGGGAGGCTGCTGCCGCAGGCTCGCATATGCGTCCGAAGAGGACCCAAAGAAAGTGGTGAGGTGGAGTTGGAGAGAGAACGAGAGAGGGAGAGCCCTCTTCGAGGAGCGTTTGGGAAGGAGTACTGGCAGCGATGGAAAACGAGTCTCAGGATTTCTCAGGTGTTGATGACCAGACACGGAGGCGGCTATATCACCACAAACATTCACTGGTGTATACATGCACACATAAATAGAGGTGTATTGGCGGCCTCGCGAACACTCAGGCAAAGGGCCCGGTTACCCTTTCATCTTTTTATCTTCTCGCCTACCTTGTACATGTATACATTTCTCAGTCTTTTGCGCACGTTACCCGAGGCATCCTAAGTTTTTCTGTTTAATGTGCAAAATACATGAGAACGTTTGTTTTCTTGTTTCCTCAAATTACGGCTGTCTAATAAAAGTACTTTGACATTTTTTTTCAGTTTGCCAGTTTCTTCCAGCGTCATATTATCCCTCAAAACACATTGAAGGTTGGACTTTATAATTTTTATCGCCGACTTAGTCTTCCGGCTAGATGAATATCCGCATTTTCATTTACATCAACATTGTCATAACTCGACGGGTTCGTTCTGCTCCCCCAGCGCCAGGTTGGGTGACACTTCCTTTCAGGATTATTCATGAACCCTCGTATTCCAACGATAACTTTTCCAAACGTAGACACGGCGGGGAGAAAACTCGTATATAATAAAACAACACAAAAGTTATAAAACACGACCCTCAACACTACCATCCATGACCCCAGCCGACGGAAAATGTTGTCAATCAATCGATGACATGCACGTCTCAATACTTGAAACCATCGTGCATAAAATTTTCCCGTTTCACATCACTCGTCTCTTTTTCCCAGTTATTTCCTAATGAATGGATAAAGTGAGAGTCCATGGGAGAACTCCAAGTTAAAAAGGGGAAAGTGCAAAAAAGAATAAAAAAAAAAGAAGAAAAACAAAAAAATCTGAAACTCGAAGACACGCCAGGAGGATAAAATCGAAGGGAAATATTTTGCGTGACACGCGAGCGAACCTGAGGGCCATTGTAAGGTGGCCCCATTGTACGTGTACTGTGGTAGCGTATTTATATATTTTGCAGAGCATATCAAATAAATAATAAAGATTCTGAAACCTTTCTTTTTCTTTAAATTAACATGTTTCAAATTATATCTGGTTAATTACATTTACTCTGTACAGTTTTCAAACTGTTTTGATCCGATTTAGCAATTCTCAAATTCTGATACAAGTATTTTTAATAAATTGATAAATCATTTCTGAGGGTTTAAAAAAAATCTTTGAAGTATATTGCATTTGTAAAATTATATGTTTTCTTCCGAATGGATACATTGTAATCATTCAAATTTAAATTTCGGTTTTCGTGTGTCAGGCTAACTAAATATGTTCTGAAAAGTCGGAATATACGATTTTTAGCTAGTGTCCGTATGTATGTATGTGGAATTGGTTGAAGTGTTTTTAATGACAATTTTCATCATAGGAGCTGTGTATAAATTCATGATTTTGGGCCAAGAAATAGAAGTCAATGCCCTCTAATTCGGAGGATTATCCACCGAGTTTTTCAAAAATTGTTTATTTGACCATTAATCAAAAAATAATTGTTGAAATTTAATGAATCATGTTTTAAAAAATATATTTGAATGACCTTCACATTTATTGTGAAAAAAAAACATTGTTTTGTCCTTTTGTAATAATCCTTTCCTTTGAGATACCAAATGTAAAAAAATAAATTAAAAATATTAGATATGCTATTTCATTAAAATAATTTATAGGATGATACGATAAATAATAAATGAACAATGAATGAGCTATCATTCACGCGAGGAATACATTTCCTAAATTATTACAACGTAGATTTTTCATGTGATTTTAAGACTTCTCTCAACAATTTTATAAAACTCCACTCATCAACTTTTACAGAACATTCGCCATTCGATTCGACAGATGAGTATAATAAAAGGAGTCAAACGTACATCAACTAATTACTCAATACATTAAAACATAAAAAAAAAATATATATATATATATCACGATCAGACATTCGAAATCAGTGTTGAACCTATTAAATTGCGTCCGGTTATTTAAATTAACTTTTACTTTCTTTTCCTTTTTCTCTCTTGTCTATTTTTTTATTTTGTGAGTTCAGCTATTAACACGTAATACGTATAGATTTAATACTCATCTGGATTTTCCGTCGTATTTCATTGTCCGTGGCCCCTGGGGCAGTCAAAAATATGTCCTTGTGATTGATTAATCCGAGGTCCTCGTCCGCAGGATGTTCATAAAAAATATCAGAACTCCAGTCCAGCAATTAGCCTATAGTGACCCCGCAGATTAGACAAGTCCAGTAGTTCTACTTAGAGCACGTGTTACTACTCGGATGGTCGACGTGAGAGAGAAAAGTTTTCACTCTTCACATGTCCTCGCTGACAATAGAGATTTGGGCGCCCTATCCCTAAATTTTATAATTCAATTGAGAAAGGCGCATCGATAACAATGAGCGTTGTTGTCGTATATTTCAAATAGTATATTTCAGTTGTACAATGGAAATTTCCAAAATAAATAAACTCATTCGAAAGCACATTGTTAATTGATTAGCAAAAAAACTATACGTATTCCCAGAAAATGCGATTATCCACTTGTTTTCTCCGTGGGACAGAGAAATTGAATCAATTTACTTATCAATTTTTCTGGACGTTTAGAGTAAAGGGGACAATACCAAGTGATATGAACGATAACTTCCACCTCGGCGTTATCCTCGCAACCGCATTCCGGACTGATTAATTAAGATGGTAATGATTCGATCCGGCCAAATTGACCTTCTAAAATTTTGATAATTCATTTTGATATTTACAATGACGATCGTTAGAGAACTTTATCAATTGGTAAACTAATATTCTGTGTTGTATATCAATGCGATGATGACTTTCTTATCTTTTCTCTCCTTTGAGATGATTCTGCGGTGCATGCAGCCTTCCCCGAGGCACCGCCAGTGCGGCTTGTTAAGATACCGCTCTTCTCCACCGCCTGTATTGGCGTATTTCTCGGTGGATATGTGCAGGGGACGGGAAAGGCTGTACGTTGTAATGTCGCATGAATAATCGGGACTTGGGTACCAATTTGCCATCGGTACCTACTGCAGGGACCTCATCCATTGTATATATCGATACAACAATCGAAGACAGAACTTGAATATCATTTGCCCCTCCCACTCTTGTTATCCTTTTATTCACTTTCGTTTTGTTTTCTCCATTCTTACCCGCTCGTCACGGTTTCCTCCCCTTCACTCTTTTTTTTTTATAACTAATTTTGTCTACACATGCCTATCTATTTGAGAACTTGGCTGAATACCGATGAAACAATCGATTTCATTCTACTTATATCTGTAAGGATCACATAACGAGGCATCTCGCTCCATGGATTATGCATACACCCTATGGACGCAACGTGTTTATCGATTCAGCTTTGGCCGAATGTAAAATGATGTGTACTGAATGGCAACTGTTATTTCAATGTTGGGATTGTTTTGTAAAATAGGAGAGGTTGTGGACAAATAGAAACCTCTTCGATCGAAATGTATATTTTTATACCACCGCTTTGACAAATAAAAACTGTTCTGCATTGAGAGCATTTTTTTTTCTTATACCTGACTGTTTTAAAGTATATATATAGATGTATATATTCTATTATAGATCATTTCTTTTTCGAGTTTATAGTGCAATTTCGATGTTTTTCTAATTGTTCGATTACACATGTATATCACCACCGTCCCTCCATATGGTAATAGTCACTTGACAAGAAACAAAAATCTCTTTCCAAGTGGTGAGCCAGGAGAACAATTAATTGTTCATTGCAGTTATAATGGATAAATTGCGTAAATATTTACAAAAGTAATAAAGAACAAGAGAATTTTTTTTCTCTTTATTCACTGCGATTATAAAATTTTCGGGTTAAAAAAATTAAATAAGAGAAAGGGGGACAATACTTATCATGTTCAACCGTCGATATGTCCTGAGTGCATGATGCGATTTAGATAAATCAGGCATCATCTTCAAGGTTGCTAAAATTGCTTGAAAATGAACCCGACATCGAGAAATTCCACTGTTTAATTTTGGAGTTATTGCCAACTAAAGAGGTTCGTTTTAACCCCCCTCCTCCTCAGAAGATAACTTAACACTTTTGGATTGTTATTCGATCAAAAATATACCAAGTGAGATGATCCCTATGGCCATGCACATCAAACCCGGAACATCCGACGTGCAGCACGTGAATGAATAAAACTAGCCCAGGATGACTTGGCTGATTCCTTTCTGTCTTCAAGTTTGCACCCATCACGTCCCTTTTATGATGAAATAAAAACCAAGAGCTCAACGCCGATTGGTGTGACTGGCCAGTCACTTTCACGCCTGGCGATTTACACTCCTCTCCCCCGTATCAGAATGAAAAAAGTAATAGAAGTAAATTGAAGATGCTATTGTCCAATTAGTATCGCATGTCAAATCCAAGTGATTATTTTTTAGCTGAAGTATTTTTTCTATGAAATTGAATTCAATAAACATCGATGATGGAGTATCTTGTGATCTTGTGTTTTTTAATTAATTTTTTCATTATAAAATGCCAATTTGTGTACGTTCCATTTTATTGTGTTCCTCCCGCAAATTATCTGGACATTTTGTTTGACAATTTTACGTTGCGATGATCCAAAATCATTTGAAGAGTGATACGGTGCGTTTCATTTTTTTTATTTATCGCCAAAGTAAAAATTCGTAATTTACCTGTAGCCGTGACGATCTAACATCCGAGACTAGAGGGGAGCGGGGGGAGGAGCATTTTGATAATAAATTTGATTTTGCACTGCACATCACTCCAAAATCACAAAAACGCTCTATACCAGCCTTTTTACTATTATTAACAATATTGTGAAAATATTTTTAAACGTAAATAATGATAGTTGCTAATATTGCAGGCGCAATATTGAAGATTTTTTTTAAAGTGATCAGCTGTCGCTATATTGTAATTTTGTAGGAAAACAAAACAGGTGACAAATACTCACTTTAAAAATTCTTTTCAATATTATAATCAGTAAATGCAAAATTATCAAGCAAAATATGCAGATAATTTGTTCGGGAAAGATAATAAAATGTAACGTAGATGACGTTCCCAAAGATAATCGATCTGTGCCCACCTGGAATATGATTTTTAAGACATTTGTTTAATTTCCTCGAGTGCCAATTGTATTTTCATGTATTAATGTTTTTTTCTTCATCTCTCGATTTCAATCTAGTGTTGGTGATGAATGGATTTTCTGTCGGACTGTTCCTTGAGATCCGGCGGAGGAAAAAAAACCATGGGCCAGTGTTTTTTATCGAATAATTCTGAAATCACTCACACCTCATTGGCAAATGTATTTTTTTTGAGAGATATAATTCTAAGTAAACCAACAATGTGATTTTTCCTCCGTGCAATTAAAGCCCTACCAAAATGAAGAAAAAAAAATCCCCCAAAAATGGCCCAGACATCGTTGACCTAGCCGTAGGACGTTAATTGCGTGTATCTTCGTGATCCCCAGTTGGTTAGTTGGGTAATCGCGTGACGAATGAGTATACGCGCGGACGTCAGGGGAGGGCATAACGCGATCAGTAATTCTCTTTTTTATTTACGGAATAACTAATGTACCTATTGATTTGTACCATTGAAAATACCCAGTCGCTGAATACCAGGCTCGTGTATTTCATTAAAATCTAATGTACATCCATGTACAGGTTTGGATATTTTCATCCCTTATTCGAGATCATTACAGTAACATTTTTCATCGCTGAGTATGAATTATTGCCAAACGAAATGGCCTAACTCAATATTATCAGTGTGAAATTGTAAATAAATTGTACTCAAAAGAAGGAACAAGAGGAGTCATAAAAAAAATCTATTGAATGTACGATTACATCATCGACACTTTGTCGAGTGTCAGTAACACAATAACGACCTAATGATATTCAATAAATTCTTCCAAACGGACAAAACTTTCACAAATGTCCTTATCAATTCTCCATTCTAATCGTCTCAAAATGGTTATGATGAAGATATATAGCCGAGCATACACGAGGGTCAGACTCAATATTTATCTCTTCAATTTAATTTTATATATCAGAAAATAGAAGAATCGAATGGAATGTAGCGGCTGGAAATTATTTATTCATTCAGACGATAAACGGGTGAACATAGGTGGGCCTATCTCGCACACAAACAAACAAATTATACGCCCTCCAACTAATGATGATTTGTTTAAATTTCAAAAGCCGGTGCCTCTTCAAAGGCCCCATAGCCTTAGCGAATGTGTGGTGCCTTTTAAACGTGAGAAAAGGACTAGTCGAAAATCGAGGGATTAAGAGTCGGAGAGAGTGAAAGAGCGTCGATGGATGTGAAGAAAGGAGAACAATGCGACCTGCCGGGATAGGCCTCGTTCCACTCGGGGTTTGCGTTTCTCAATAAAAAAAAATGTTCGAGTGACATCAAATACAGAATAGTTGCAGAAGAGGATATTCCAGAGTCTTTGGTAACAATACAAAGGTTGAAATGCAGCTGACAAGATACATCAATTGTCCATCTTCTTATTGTAAAAAAAAATTTTAATTGTACAACATTAATTAAATCCTCTGTCCCGTAAATGAAAAGTCCAAATTTCATATCAGTATATTTACAATAATTTATTAATTCACATATAATCCTAGTACATTTACAAATACTTTTCCTGTTTTCATTGCTCACTTCCTCTCCAAACCATGCAGAACAACATTTTGGATTCTGATTACGGAGAAGCGTGATAAAAAAAATACATTCGTCGAAATACACTGGATAGTACAATTGAAATCATGATATTATCACTGGGATACAGATTATTCAAAACCTACGCTTTCCTACATTGCACCGATATACATTCTCTCTTGATTTTTTTAAACTTTTTTTTTTCATTCACATGGGAACATTCTTGTTGAAGCCACTACACCGACGACGTTGACTATATATACTTATATATACATATATATATATATCTGTCTACATCTCGTCAAAACACTCCAACAAGTCGAAAGCCCCTCTTTATGTCCTCTACAATCATCACATACAGTATTTTTCCCCCCTCTAGAAACCCCATTGCAATGGTACACGAGTTAGCTTGACCAACTTTGTTTTTCCGTTTATTAACAGTCGAAAAGGGAAAAAAAAGTATGGATCGATGAACCTGTAGCCACCAGATCGTCCAGAGTTTCCCAGCAACAAACCAATCAACAACTCTGAACGACTCGAAACGGTGTGAAAAATATTGATAGTCCAATTGACTCATTAATTTACAAAATTGTATTTTCAGGTTGCAGTTTCATAGGGCCTGGATGCAGTCATTGAGTAGCCAGCATATAGTGGTCTGGGTATCAACAAAGCAGTCTCACCATTATTCCTAATATTATCGTGCTCATCATCATTATCATCGGGTGCAATAATATTTTCAATAGTGAATGGTTTTTTGGCTTTTTTATGACTGTTTGTTTGATGGAGAAGAGGTAAAACAGTTGCCTCGAGACTCGGTGATGTTCTGGGTGTTCGTTGATCAATACCAGCGACATCAGTACCGTCGGCATAGCTAGGTGATAATCTCGGTGATGAGCTCGAGCCAAATATAATGTCAGGGGGTCTGTATATTTTTGAGGGCAGAGTGGGCGATTGCTCCTCATCGTAGAGCCGATCCCTGTAAATCGTATCGTATGTATCACGTGGTGAACCGACGGCCGAGCTGCCCTCGATGGATGGAATGCGACTGCAAATAGCACGACTGTCCGGCATTTCTGATGACAAAATGGTCTGTCTGGAGGACTGGAGATAAGCGGGAAGGTGACTCATGTAAGTGCCATTAAAATTGGAAAAGGACCAGCTGCCATTTTGTAAGAGAGATGTGTCATATGGTCGATTGATATCGTTCGGATCCGATCCGGGAATTGTGCCGCTTGTTAAACGCTGTCGAGCCTCCGCTGACAGAAGATAGTAACTCGATGGGCTCTCCTGAGTCGCGGTTTCCAATCCAAATCCACCGGAAGCGGCGCTCGAGGCCACTATCATCCTCCTCTCCTGCATCTCCCATCGGAGAAGATCCTCGCGGAGGCGGTGGAGATTAGCAGCATTTAGACTTCCAGTTGAGTTTGTCACTGGTGTAACTACACCCGAGGGCTCCGAGTGTGGAGGTGGCATTGAGGATGCCAATGCCTGCAATTCAGATTTCAGAAGCTCCTTGTCGGGTTTGTGGAGCTTGAAGCGCTTGCGACGTCGCAACAGCGAGCCATTTTCGAACATGGATAGGGCGGCTGGGTGCAGGGCCCAGTAGGCACCTTTACCAGGTCGATGGGGACCTCTCGGTACCTGCAACATTATTTTTATTATTTTTATTATTTTTAGTTAAGGACCAATGAGCAAGTAAGAAATAGAAAACAACGTTTCACCATTTTTAAAATTATGGACAAAAATATTTCTAGAGCTTTTTCAAACTGTCGATCAATCAGCGTTTTAGCATACAGCTGCGATCAAGGAAACGCGTAATTTTCGCGATGAATGTCTTTTAAATTGTAATGCTACAGACAACAATGAAGAGCTGAAGACAATTATTGATGCCCATGGGAAGTTGATAAATCACATTATTGCTCAATAAATATGAGCATATCATTGTATGTGCACACGTCGCCCACGCATTGCCCACCCGAAGCGATACATGTAGTGCCAGGCTATATGTACACGTAATGTAATAATTTTCATGTGTCTCCACTGGCGAAATGACTATTGCCACTGAATATTCAGCGTTTAAATCATGCAACTCTGGGAATACCTATTTCAAGCACTGAATCACTGTATCAATAATGATTTTATCAATTATTGCCGCAATTGACTGATTTTTTTTTTAACTCTGGCCTCTTCATCATTTGACCATTATTGATCATCCCTATTAGGTCATTTCATTCAACTAATTAGAGACACAAGTGGATTGTCATGTAAGACAAGGACTCGTCGGAATTCAATTCTACCATCCATTATCCATACTATCATTAAGTACTTCTGTGGACTATGGGAAAAGAGGCCTTCTCTTGACCAGGTGTAAGTCCCGCATGCACGATCGTATCGTCCATAAGCCACTGATGCTTGTGAGAGCTCTTTACAATGTATACGTCCACTTTGGCTGCAATGTCATTAACTATTTGTCACGCCTCTGCTTCCATCACGAATTCAATGCTCTTCAAGTGGTAAAAATAGTGTAAAACAGGGTTAGAGAAAATATATCTCTTATTCAATCGATTATTCTATCATTTGCTCACAACGTGGAGCCAGTTGGTTTACAATAAACGGTAGACTTCTGTCGAATTGTGTGCCATGTGCGTAGTAGGATCCTCCGATCAATAAAAATAATTATTACTCGTAATAAATTATTATTTTATTATTTATTAACTTTATTATCTTTGGCGAATTACACATGAATTTGTTTTTCATTGGCTTTTATTCAGGATTCACTATTGTCTCGTTCTGCAATTAAATTGAATATTAATTTTAATTTTGTTCTCTGCACAATGAGATAAAAAAAATCGATAGTTAGAGATAGGAATCCATGATTTTCTGGATGGAATTCACGAATTTAAGGGATAGTTACTTCGAATTCTCTGGAAAATTTCCGAGAGCACACATTCTCTTTTCTACTGTTACGAATGGGTATTTTCCCATTTAGAATAGATTCCATTTGATATGCACTCGTTTCCATTCGTTTGTTCAGTTATTTGTGGACTAAATATATTGAGAAGGAATTCCCACCTATCCAAAATCCTTTCCACCTATTAATCCCACTGTCCTACCTTAAAAAAATGTGGAACGCATTCCCCCTACCTAATTCCCAACTGTTTGACTCTGTCTCCTCTGAAGCTATTGTTACATTTTTTGTGTGCTCAATCCCTCGTCTCTCAATCTTTTGGTATTTCTCATTTAATTTATCTTTTGCAAGTTAAATTCTAATGAAATTACTTTTTAATCAAGCCAGACGTATTATACTAATTAAGCAAGAGCGAGGGGGGCAAAACGGGCAGTCGTTGGTTGTCAATAGCTCGACATTGAGAGGGTGGAATGTCTCGATGTCGTGCTCATTGTCAAGCTATTTCCGCGAGCATGAAGACACTTGATTCATCTAAATTCCATTATGTAATCGGGAGATATCGACGATTAATCCGGACCGTTTGTCTCCTCTCACTCGGTATTATCAAAAATGAAAAATAACAGAATAAAATTGCCATTGAAAAATTGATGTTCGTCGATAAACAAAATTGGAAATCAGTGCTGACCGCCAGGCAATATATATTTACCGAGACTTCTGAATTAAAATTATTTTTTTCGTCCAATGTGAGTGCAGTGGCCATGCCACGAGACACATTTCAGATATCTTACCATAGAAAGGTGCGAAACCGATCATTGGATTTGGCAGGTGTGAACCAGATGGTGAGACAAATAATAATGATACAGGGCCAGTTTAGCGTGTGCCGTCGGCGGGCCATACGTACCACCTTGCCTCATGCGTGTTTATCTCCTTTCACGATATACAACATCAAATATATTGCGCCTAACGTATTGATTATGCGCGAATTAAGTCCCGTTAACTCCAATTTTATTAACGAACGGATAAATTACACGAAAGTAGAAAAATAAAATATGTAACTATTCAGCTTACCTTGATGAAACAATCGTTGAAAGACAAATTGTGGCGCAACGAATTCTGCCATCTTCTTGTATCTTTCCGGTAATACGGAAATCTATCGGCAATGAACTTATAGATTTCCGCCAGTGGTAGCATTTTGTCTCTCGACGACCATATCGCCATAGCTGTGAGAGATATATAAGAATACGGTGGCTTCTGATCTCCATACGTATCACGCGACGGTCGAGGCATTATAATTCAACTATTTCCTTTCTTCACTCAGAGCAACGAAAACTCATTAATAGAAAATAAACGGTAATAATGATAAATCCATTACCGAATGATTTTCAGTAATGACCACCCCACGATTTTATCTCATTGTAACTCAGTGCAATCACAGTTTTTTTTTTCTCAAATAATCAGAAAATGTCACTGTCACTGATTCACACAATTTACCAACGAATACGAACAAAATTCACTCAATTTTCCATTCAGACACTGTTGTTGATGCACCTGAACTCATTGAAAACACGATGAGCTGTAGCTCTTGTTGGGAGCTGAGTGAAATTTTTTCCGCCAACTCGCCAGGTCGAGCTCTCACGCTCGGGAGCTTTTGGCGCACTGCCAGCCCAGCCATCCCCACACCCCCGCTTGCTCTCTACTCCCCTCTGGCTTTGCTGCGGTAGAAGTAAAGGAGATTGTTGGTGATTGGTGGAGACCGGTACGTCGCGGAGTTGAGATAACGATCGGTGGGAGCTGGGGAACCACCAATGACCAGACGATACCAGCCGGTGAACACCGCCCACTTTTTCCGGGGAGAGGGAAGTCGTGTGTGTGTTGGGGGTTTTTGTGGAATTCGTGGGATACCGACTTCACGTCCTCCACATCCTCAGGTTATATTACGTCTGTGTTTTGCGCTGGAGGCGGAGTCTGTCGAGACTCCACCTTTTCTTTTTACACTTTTTTTTAATAATATATTTTTTTCCCATTTCTTTCGTATTTTGTTTTATTGTTTCAATTTTCCGCCGATGGAGTGGGAAGAGTTTGGACAGTCAAGTAGTTATAATGATCGATTAATTACTTTTCATTTTTTGTTTTTTTTTTTACTGAACAAAAATAAAATAAATAGTTGTAATTGAAATGAGAAGTGTATGGGAAGAAATGTAAATGGATTATTTTGTTATTTCTTGAGCGGAGGAAGATGGAGAAGACCAGGGAGTAAATATGCTGAAGATTGTATATAAGCACTCATGTTTAACGACACTGCGATGGGGAACCCGCAAGTGGTATAAGACAAGGTTAAACGGCCCGTGTGAGATGGTAGGAAGAAAGGTAATTGATTTCACGCTCGAGTAATTGCATCTCTTCACGGGTGGGGAATACGTTAGGGAGTCTTAAAAGTACATTCGTATAGCCCACAGTGGTTCATGCCTCGTACGTTATGGCTGCGAATGCCGATACAACCAACCAACCAACCAGACTCACGCCCCCTTTTATATTTCTCAATATTTTACCATGCACAATGTAACATGAGCGGATTATTTTCCTCGAAATTCTTGTTTTTTTTGTCTTTCTTTTTACGATTGAGTGAATTTTACGGAGATGGCTTCGCGGATTTTCGGGGAGATTTAGCGAAGAAATTTAGAATTTAATGTTACACTCGACGTAATACTCACATGGTTATAGTCCACTTCATTTCTCAATGTTTGGTAAAATAACTACTGCAGTCGACTCAAAGAGTGCTTCAATGTCTGACGGAAATGAGTAGATTCGGTACTAAAGGAGGGAATACAGAATATTCTATTCTAATAAGGTGTAAGACTTTTCTTTTTATTACGTTTAAACGATCCTTTTCCTGAAATCTGCACTGCGAAATTCGCTTTTTTGTAACTTGCTGCTATATTCAGCCCGTGTCAAAAAAGAAATTTTCTGCCCCCCGGCCGAAAAGCGTCACATTTCGGGCCGCTGCACTAAACGAAGTTGCCACTTTCCGGCTACGTCGAGCAGAAAAATAGTATACACACCTTGGCCAGTAAATAAGAAAGCCTCAGATCACATGTTTGTTGACCTCGGCTTCGGCTTCGCCTCGGCCGACAATTACATATGATCTAAGAAATTCCTTACTTTACTGGCCACGGTATGTAATCTACTATTTCGGTACAAGCGAAAAAAAGTCGTTTTTAACGAGTGTGAGGGTTAAAACCCCCGTCAGGGGCGAAAAATGATACAATTCGCCACTCGCTGAAAGTCACATCACTGACAACAAATATAGTATTCGGCTTCGTCTCGGACCGCCAACTTTACATTCGTTACAACCTCGTCGCACTTGTATGAAAATTGTATATTTCGATACAAGTGCGATGAGTTGAAACACCCTGTCCCACGTGTATTCGAACTATATTTTTTGTTAGTGATGTTACGTTCCGCGAGTGGCGAACTGTGCCATTTTTCGTTTACTAGTAAACGAAAAGTCTTTTCGTTTGCAAGTTTCGACTTTTCGACACGTGCTGAACGTAGCAGCAGTGAAAAAATAGTACATTTCGATACGACTGCCGGGAAAGTGCTTTTGGACTCGTGAGAGGTTTCTACCATGAGCCGGAGGTGAGTGATATAATCTAATGAGTCTAGAAACACTATTCCTGCGAGTACCGGACCCTATTTTTTAACACTATGCGTGCGAAGCGAAAATTCAAGAAGCGTGCGTAAAATCTGACTGTATATAGACAGTGTCTCAAAAAATAGTTTACCGTACTGCTTCTAGGGCTTTCTCGTCCGTGAATTGGTATTACATACTTCCCAAA
Organism: Psyttalia lounsburyi; assembly: GCA_030522865.1. NCBI lineage: Eukaryota > Metazoa > Arthropoda > Insecta > Hymenoptera > Braconidae > Psyttalia > Psyttalia lounsburyi. The sequence goes on from JAPYZN010001149.1 coordinate 27,658, forward strand.
CTCGAAAACTCTGAAATCACTACGGCAAAATATTATGCCGGACGGTACCTTATGGGGTTTTTTGCTCGCGTGGTTAAGAAGGAAATAGTTCCATCAATGAAAAAATCATATATAAATAATAAACTTAAATGAACAATGAAATATTCAGGGTTGAATATTTAAATTATTGAGGTAACGAAAAATAGACAAATTCATACTGTTAATCACTCATGATAACTCTGTTACTGTTAATCACTCATGTTATTGAATTGCGAGAATCATGGAAACTAAATCAACCGGGGAATAAAATGAACAACTTTCTTCCCGTCACTTGGGGAGAAAATTCAATTTTTCCGTGTAGTTATCATAATTTTTTTTTTCCATTCAAATTTCAGCCAATCCGAGTACAGCATTTGAGGATATCAAATAAGATTGTATTCGAAATTTCTAAAAAAGTTTGACAATTCTCGTCATGTGATTCGTAGAGCACATTTGGTGGTAATCGGAGTGGAAAAATAATTCGTCAAATACCCCTCGTCCTCCCAAACTGATCGGATATTTTCTCTTCAAGAAAAATTTGATATAATCGCTTCGACGAGGCAAAGCTGTTGCAAAAAATCGGATAATTTTGGAGCCCTAGGGAAGTTACTACTATTTTTTTTGTAAAAATTTCTTGTAAATTTAGTATTGAAAATAATTTCGGATCGTATTCTACCTATTTCAAGTCTCATCTAATGGTCGCCCGTGATGTTAAAAGAATTTGAAAAACTATAGAGAAAGGACATTTGAATTTGGGGAATAATCAGTTTTACCTTAAAAAAAGGAATTTGTATTCCTTTTTTTAATGGAAAACTGATTATTCACCAAATTCAAATCACGACCCATAGGATCATGGGATTTGACATCACGGGTATTGTACCAATAATTTTCGCAAATACCACGGCCATTGCTAAGCAGTAAATAGACTGTTTTCTCACAGAATTAAAAAAAAAACATCGTAAAGCAGTGAAAAATGGAAAATTTGTGGAAAAATGAGTCAAACAAAGAGTGATCGTTAAATGTTAGATCTCGGCTGCCACCGATCGAAATTTTGTGTTGGGGAATAATCCAAAGGAACATCGCTCGTGATGAAAGATGAATTGGATATTTCCCTCAAGTTACCCTGCTTGCAGCATTTGCATACAGTTTGGCCCAAAATCACTTCCGCAAATCCTCAGGATTTCGATGCAACGTAACGTTTGAAAAATCCCCGATAATTTTCAAACAGAGGGAATTATAATTGATATTTTTTAAATAATTTTGTCTCTTACCGGCTTATATGAAAGAAAGAACTGTTGAATCGAGTTAACCAACTGATTGAAATTGACAGATTGAATTGAATTGTGCTATTCAGAAACTATTGACAAAATAATGAATAGATTCGCAAATATTCTCTAATCTCATTTTTTTTAATTATAAAGTTTATTTCTGTGTAAATCTAAAGCTGAAATTTGAACGAAAACCTAATCCCCCGAATACAACTCTACCTTTGAAATTAATCAATCAATCTTATATTTTCCTCTGGGTTCCCGGCGAACAAAGGAGATTGACAAGTTTTCCGGAAAAATCTTATATCGTTTTTTCACCTGGTCAACTCGATAGTATCATCTGCTTGCAACTAACCTATCGAGAAATATTCAATAATTTCGAGACTTTCGTGGTATTTTAAGTGGAAGTCCCCGTCTCCTTACATTCATTAATAAAGATGTCAAACTGCAACTTGGACAATCCCCACCTCTCGTCCATGTTGAAGCAGTAACAATTGCAGAACGTCCTATTCATAGAAGATCTCTTGAAATGATTTCTACCCAGAAAGTTGATGCTTTGCTCTTGGAACGTCTAGCCCTTAGAGACCACTTTCCAATGAGTAACATATGAATACAAACATACGATTTCCCTAGCTATAAAAATCTTCGGTAAAAATTACGAATCTGATACTTCGCTTGTCAATTACGGAATTAATACGGTAAATTTAAATGACAGTAATGTAATTTTTTCAATCGATTCGACGAAAAAATTATAGAATACTCTGGAAAATTTTCCTAATGGCAGAGGAAGTGTCGACCTACTAGTTAGCCGGTTAAATCGGTTAATTATTGTGGTAGTGTTAATGAAAGGATACTTGACTCTAATATAGGGATTAAACATCGAAGTCTAAAGCTTGAATCGTCTCAAGTGCTTCCTTTTTTTACTTTTTTTGAGGGAAGTGAAAAGGAGGCTGAGGAGGTAATGTCAGAATGCAGCGGTTCGCTACATACCACCTGAGGGAACACGATTATGTCGCCCACAGGAACACACAAACACGAAGACACCCTTTCCGCTCCTCTGGCGAATATTGTCGCCAATCCTACGCGACAGGAGCCGACAAGAGTTCATCGGCATTCGTCATACCGAATGCCATAAATACTTAACACTTAATTCTATCCAAAACTTCGTATATAAAACCGACCAACGCTTCGGCGAATAAATTCATATTATATTTTATTTGCCTGTAGTGATTTTGTTTCTCCAGACCACAACTCAAGATCTTACAAGACGACATTCACCGCTGGCATTTATTCAGCTGTAAAGAGTACGTTATGAATTCTCTGAGACATCAGAAGAAAATAGCTAGTTGTCTGGAGGGGAAAAACAGAAAACCTCAGTTTCCTCCTTCCATCAAATCAGTATAATTATAGTCTGAGTAATTAACGACACCCCAGGATCGTTTATTACCCAGTTAATTCTTCAAATTTGCGATATATTGTTTTTAACATTTGTGTATTTTAATTATGTAATCAGAACATTGTGCAACGCTCGCCATCATCTGTCGAGTCTCGAGGGTTTCAATCCAATTTTTCCTATGATATATTCGGGCATACAGAACGTAGGATTAATTGGCTTCAATCCATAGTCATTATCCAAGAGAGAAATCGCTGTGAGACCGAACAACGTATGAAACGGATCTACCATGTCACCGGGTCGGTCGGAAAATCCTCCTGTCTCTGTGTCCTGACAAGACAGGACAAATTCCAACTGTCAACATATGGAGAACATACATCATTTTAAATTAATATGCAGTCGAATTTATTTATTTTGACAGACAATTATTGTTAATTGTGGTTAAAATTATTACTTTGCTGTTCTTACCAGTCGTTTCTTGTCAATCCAATGCAATTTACCGAGGATTGTTAGTGAAGAGAGTACCCACCAAGAATAGCAAACGTCAGGTAATTTCTCAGGTCTTCCATTCAGACCTCCTGATGGTAACTGTCTTTCACAGAGCCACCAACCGAGTCTGTCTGCATCTACGAGATGTAGATGTCCTGAAAGTAAAGCGATAAAGATATTGTAGGGATTAACTCTGTTTGTCAAATGTCAATCGAAAGAGGGGCGATATTTTTTGTTCACAATTTGACATAAAAACAGAACGGAAAAACGAAACGCACTCTCACCCACACAAAAGTTCTTAGTAACCATTCTATCAAGGAAGAGTCAGTGGATATTTCAATTCAGGCCCGGATCGATTATCTCTCGTCACCTTATCTACTTTTCAATTTATTACCTATTCCCGAATACTTATTTGAACATTTCGTTTGACTATATTGCGTTGCGATAAATGTTCCATGAGCATGAATGGCTGGAAGAAAAAAAACATACAATGGAAAGTGATACAGTAGTCTTATTTTTTTATTTAATAGAGAGGTTAATTATCAGCTAATTAAAAAATCCTAATTTATCAGTGGCTGCAGCACTCGGCAATCCCGAAGTATAGGGAGAGTGGGAGGGCAGAACAATTTGATAATTAATTGAATTTTACACTGCACGTAACCACAAAATCGCAAAAAAACAGTCTATAAACAGTCTATAAACCTTTTCAAAAGTAATCTTGTACACAATGTTTTCATCACGCTGTGTCGGAAAAGTAACTTTTCAGTCACTCGACGCGAAGCGGAGAAAAGCGGGGAAAAGTACTTTTTCGACACATTGAGATGAAAAATTATGTTCGTAACTCGTGAAAAAAGTGGTTTTTGACTCGTGGGATTAAATCACTCGCCTTCGGCTATTTTAAGTCAGCAGCTGTCAGCTGATAAATCCTTATAAAGTGCCAGCTGATCACTTAAAAAATTCTGGCCAATATTACGCCGCGAATTATCATTACTATCGTCTGAAAATATTTTCATAATATTGTTAACTAGAGTGCAAAGGCCGGTACAGAGTGTTGCTTGTGATTTTGTAGTCATGTGCAGTGCAAGATCCAATTTATCATCAAGTTTTTCTGCCCTCCCACTTTCCCTCCAGCTCTGAATGGCGGATCGCCACAGCTACAGAAAAATTAAGGCTGTTCAATTTGCTGATAATTAAACTTTCTGCTAGATAATAAAATAACAACACTCTGTGCTACCCTCCAGTATTTTTTCCCATTATCCACTCATGCTCATTAGGTTATCACAATACCAAATTATCAAACAGAATGTTCAGATAAGTTGTCGGGAAAAGATCATAAAATTCAACGTGCATAAGGCTCCAAAAGATCGATCCGGGCCTGAACTCATAACAATATTATTCCTTGAAATAAAGAGACTCCCGACCGTGAAGAGAACGTGCTAATCATATAGAATTTATTTCTTTCACTAATTCGCAACTGTTGAGTTTTGTTTGTCTGAAAAACATTATGAGTGTATTACCTGTAATTGATAAAAGTCCAAGGCAACAATAAATTAATCCAGCGTGACTTTCCGAACCAGGTTTAGATCCGAATCCTCCATCAAAGTTCATACAACTTTTGACAAACTCTACTGCTTTATCAATATCAATGGCATCCAATCGTCTCTAAAAACAGCCAATTTGTGGAGCCAATTATTAGTGTCATATCGCTTTATATGTAATGGATGCAGAATATTATAATTAATCGATTACCAGCAGTGACAATGTAGCAACCGCACAGAATGAAAACCTCGTATCCACTTCTCCCCAGACATCTCCAGTGAAACTTCCATCAGGCTGCTGTCTTTCTTTCACATACTTGACTACTTTATCAGTGTCAATAACATCCAATGCATCGTACATACATAGAATTTGAACGGCACTCAGTGTGTAAAGTAAATGAGGATCGTGATTTAAACTCGCACTTATACCACCGCAGTCGCTCTGACATTTTTTTATAAAATCGAGAATCTCATCTTTGCTGGTGTGATCCAATTTTCCCATCAGATCTAGTGCTGTCAAGCCCCAGTACATTCCAGACATTCTCAAATATTCTGTCATACAGTACATCTGAAATCGTTTTTTTGTCAATTATCGTTGTATCCGGTTTCTATTGGAAAAGTTTATAGCAATTAAATATAATAACTTTGTTGCGTAATTGCTGTTTTACAATTGTTAAAGGTGAAAATCATTCATCTCATGAATGGAAATTTTATGAATGAATTTCATTGATTTTTGACTCATTTACATCCAAATATGAAAGTAAGTATTTTTAACATTTATAAGAGAATAGATTATTATAACGATCATTAAAACAAAAGGAACAGAAAATTTATGAAGATGAAGATATGTTGTCGTTCTTCATTAGTTATTAAATTTCTTTTATATAGAATTTGGAAAGTATTTGGAGTTGAAATTAGGATTTAGAGCGACACATACAAGGGATTGGGGATTATTATATTATCAGAGATGATAGTTATTATTAATTCTTATATAGGGATTATATTCTATAATCTGAGTTTATTACACCTAATTTGTACCTATTCCCTTTTGACTGCCAACGAGTTTTCATAAAAATTACCGATTTCCAAATATAAGTTTATTATTATAAATCATTTAGGTTCTTCTCTAACACATCAGACCCAGACTTAAACCCTGGGTTTGTCGTAAAAACCTAGATTTTATCGCAATAACTCAGAGTTAACTTTGGCTCTGATCTATAAGGGTTATTTAGCCAGCCATCATATTTGATTCGGATCCATTGATTGTTTGATAAAAAACTGAGACGACAGTGGTCTAGGATTGAATCTCGCTAGAATTTTGCAAATGCTGACAATGATTACAAGAAAACACTTACATAATCATCTTTGTTTGTTCCATACGACACTAAGTAGTTGGTATGCTTTTCCAGAAGTAATTTTGGAATGACATTTGGTAGTTGCACATCCTTCACCAAGCGGGCCTAAACAAAAATAAGACAATCATAGTTTGTTATCGTAGAGGACATTAACATATTTAAAAAACGCAAATTTTAGAGAATATCCTTTTAACTTACCATATTAAAAATTGTTTGTCCCAATGAGAATTATCCATAAAAGTTTATCAACTGAAATCTCTACTTATTTTCCTCTTTGATGATTCATATGGATGTGCTCCAGCCAACCTCAAATACAAGTAGTAAACGCACAATAAAATCCACAGAACGAAAGCGACAGCGATAGCAAAGTGAAAAATTTTCATGAGTTTGCAACAATATAAAACTGGAAAATATTATTTTGGATATTTATTATTCTATAAATAAAGCCAATAATTTTGTTTATTCGTTTAAGCATTTCAGTAGATCCGTCTATGAAAAGATATTTTATTTGTCGATTGTTGAAGGAAATTTTGGGTGAGTTTGGGTAGAAAGTCAAGTTGCCCTCAGAAGGTAACAGTCCGCACGTGGTGACCGAGCGCTGGCGGTGGCGATGGCTGCGGTGTGAGTGCCGCCGTTTCCATTCGGTCGTTTGCAACGAGTCTTTACTCTTTTTTGTTTTATTTGGAATTGCTTTGAAATATCTATGTTTATTCGAATCACTGATTGAATAAATAGCTCACATTTCACTGCAAATTTGAGGGATAATAAGTTCTATATCTAATTGTTAAAACTGTGTCAATCAACGGGGAAATTGATAGCAAGACTGTCAACAGTGTAAAGATGGCGAGTACGGGCTGCTCGGCTTTCTCATCGAATCATCAATATTGGGCATTGTGTGGTAACGATGGAAAATTAAAGATTTGGGAGACAACAACTAGTAGATTGAAGCAAGAATTTGTACCTAATTTACATTTGTCATCGCCATGCAGTGTAATTGGATGGATAACAGTTGGTCAACAGCCGACGAGTGTTGCGGTATGCCATGTGCTCACGTGTTCCATATATTTTATTTTACTCAATTGGAAATTCAATTTGCTTTTCTACTCATAGCAGAGCATGAGCTGCTAAATAAAATAACAGTTCTAATAATATTAACAATTAATTTGACTTTGTTATAACTTGAAGTAGCACAAAACTATAATTTCGTTTTTGAAAATAATAGTTGAGGTTACGCACATCATGAATAATATTTTCAATTGTAGAAAATCATTTTAATTGGAAATTCAATTTGGTGTTTAATTATGCCAATGAATAAACTGTTGAATAAAAAAAATTGCTCCAGTTGTATTTACAATTTATTGGACATTTTTGCCACTTGAAATAGCACAAAAACATAAATTTGCTTTTGAAAATAATAATTGAAGTTACGCACACAATAAACTCAAATTTCAATCGTGAAAGATGATTTTTTTTCTGGTTTCAGCAGTCACCATGGCGAAAACGAAAGAGGAAATCGATATCAGAATCCGATACAGAACAGAAGGAGATAATTGCCATGGGATCAGTAAATGGAAGTCTGACATTATATGACGTATCATCAGCATCAGTCAGCAAAGTCCTTGACAATGGCCACTCAGCTTGCATCACCGCCCTCACATGGTCCCCATCCCACGGGTTATTCACATCTGGTGATGACCATCAAATTGTGGAGTGGAATATTCAAGAGAATGGAATAAAATGCAAATGGAAATCAGGAAGAGGCAAGATCACAGCTTTAGCACTGCCTTCTGATTCTGAGCGGATCATCATCTCGGCCGACAAAGTAATAAAATTATGGGATTTGGAGAGTAAGCAAGTGCTTGGAACTTTAACGGGACATGCCAATCAAATTTCCTTCTTGAAGACGATAAAAATTGATGAGCACACCAGTTATTTAATAAGTGGTGCTCAGGGCGATTCGTATCTTGGAGTGTGGTCATTAAATGAGGTGATTATAAAACCAGTTTCACTAAATTACAATAGCAATATTTCGAGTAAAATAAATGTAACTTGCAGAAGAATAAAAAGGAGAGAACATCGATCGCATCTCTGGCAATGCAAGACGACCCAGTAGCAGTATCGGTGCAGTCATCTGAAGACTCGCACTTGACAGTTTTAGCAGTAAATAGATCAGGTCAAGTACATTTGTTCACGCACCAGCCAAACGGTCAATGCACAAAACCGTTGAAACCAACGGTGACAGTGGTAATTGCTGGTGACTCGAATCAGAAAGAGTCGGTTCAACAAGTGCCCATTCAGTCAGCCCATTTGACACCGGATGGAAAGATGTTGCTAGTTTATGGATCTCTAATAAATTTGACCTTCGAAAAATTACTGCCTGATTTATCGAGCAAAATAATGGGTCTTGTGAGGTCGGACGGTAGAAAAATGAAGGAGAAGAAGGAAGAAGCTCTGACTAAAGTGAAAATTGTAGAAACTAATGAAAACGTTGAGTACTTGGTGGCAGGTGCAACAAGTGCACCAGCAAAGAGGACAAAAGCTGGTTCACAATTGCCCTTAAAAGACAGATTAGAAAATCTGAGTTTGAATTCCGAGATGAATGCATCGGGAAAAAATCAACCGAAAGGAGCTAATATGGCTCAATTACTACTCCAAGGACTCAATAGCAAAGACAGAAATATTTTGATGAATGTTTTGTATAACCGAGACGAGACAATTATAAAAAATACAATAAGCAAATTACCTGTTCAAGCGATATCACCCCTTTTTAAGGAGTTGACTAGTATGCTCCAGGGAAAGACTTATCCGAGTCAAATAGCTGTTATTTGGTTGAAAAACTTGGTGATTACCCATGCAGCCCATCTATTGTCTCATCCAGACATTGGAGATGTTCTCAGTCCAATATTGGGCCTCATCGATGCTAAACTCGCCATTTTTACGGAATTATCACAACTGAGAGGTCGAGTTGCTCTTGTTACTGGACAGATCTCGCATTTGAATGATCAGGAGAGCAGAAATATTGCTGAAGAGGCCCTTCTTGTTTATCAAGATTCTGGTTAGTATGAAAAAATCAATGGCATGAGAAACTACATATATTACGATCAGTTTTCTTTAATGAAATTCACTACTTTCAGATTCATCAGATGGAGATACCGATGTTGGCGAAGCCATGGAAGGTGAGAGTGAATCAGACGACAATTGGGCAGAGACATCTGAGCAAGAAGAGGCGCAGGAGGATATTGAGAATGGAAAGTCCGATGATGATGCTTCGATATGTAGTTGAATGAAATACTAATATTTTTTTTAATTTTTAAGAGAAATTTTTCCGCTTACGGTCAAGATACAAACTCAATATTTCTGATTCTTTAATGAATTTTTTATTTTTCATTTGCTTCGGTAGAAAAATCATACCTGGTCAATGCTGTATTCATACGTCTTTGCGAAACTTGACATCTTTTTTTATATCTGTAAAAAGAAAAATTATGAGAATACGTTGTACATACCGTTCAACGAAAATACTATATTCGTCCTGTAAAATTTGTGAGAAAATTAAAGAAAAAATGATTAACATTACCTTGTTCCTTTGTTTAATTATTACTCGTTTAGTTCTACTTGAGAACAATCACCCAATCTCTCGGCTATCAAAAACCAATGAGTTAGATGGGTATTGGTGATGAGAAATTAGTCACTTGACAGTAAATGTAATTTTGTGAGTGAAGGCTCATAACATGTTAATTACTTACTCTCAATAATTTACAACATCTTAGGGATTTGGTCCTTTCAATAGTTAGAAAAATGAAATTGATTCCTCACAACGAATACAAATATTGCATCTTGTTTTCGCGAAATTCTCTTGCATTATAATTGTACTCCGTCGCATATCATTCATTGATACCCTTTAGAATGCTCTTATCTTTCAAATTCCTACGCGAGGGTAATTCTCGCCGAAGCAATCTCCCGATAAAAAACATATCAGGTATTTGGTGAAAATTTTCCAATAACGTTCCTCTTAAAAGAAAAAAAAATCGATACGATAGCCCTTGATACAACATTGTAACGACATCGGTAACCTCGGGATCAAGGAAGATTAATCACAAAATTCTGGGTATAAAAGCTTGGCTGTGTACCAGAGAACAGCATCTTCCTTCGTTTATTGATCGAAGGAACATTAGCTGAGAAGTTAATAAACAATTCAGTATGCTGAGAGAGTTGTTGGTATTGGCCCTGACGGGCTTTTGCCTTACTCAGGCAATAGGCATTGAGACTCACACAGCTGATGTGGACTTCCTCCACAAGCAGAAGAAAATTTACGAATTGTTCTTCTACATCCACCAGCCAAAACTCGTTGGAAGTGAGTGCTACGAGGTCGGACGCAGCTATGACATTGAGCAAAACATTGACTTGTACAAGGACAAGGTAAAAATTGTCATCAGTTGAATGACAGCAGCCATATTTAATCATCATTAATTCCTGTCCTGAAATCCTCTTGACTAACATTTTTCTCAATTATTTCAGATGATTCCCCGTGAGTTTTTGTACAGATTTAAACTGGGCATGCTCCGCCGGGGTGCCCTATTCTCAGTCTACTACAAGGAACACCGCGAAGAACTCCGCGTTCTCTTCAAGCTCTTCTACTATGCTAAAGACTTTGCAACTTTCTACAAGACTGCCTGCTGGGCTCGTCTCTACATGAACGAAGGAATGTTCATTATGGCCCTCACCACCGCTTGCATGTACAGAGCCGACTGCAAATACATCGCCCTTCCACCAATGTACGAAGTATACCCTGAACTCTTCTTCAACAATGAAATCATTCAGGACGCTCAACGTATCAAAATGACTGGTAAGAAGAAAAGTGATTTAAAAAAAAAATCTCTCGATGAGTAGAATTATTTACTAGCTGAAAATGGAATTCCAGTGTCTCCAGAACATTTGGAAATTGTCTATTCCCACAACAATTAATTTTTCGTGATTGAACTGCTTCATTGCCTATAGAAAGTAACAACTGCGTCGATGCAATATCGTCACATAAAAAGATTGATAATTGTGGAAAAGGGGACAACTCTCAAATTAGTTATAGACCCAGGAGTTCCATTTTACCTAACAATGAATTCATTTCGATAACTTTTGTTGCAGGATACAAAAAAGACTTGGGTGCCGGCAACGTTGAAACATTCTTAATCAACACCAATTACACCACCTCATTCATGAAGCACTACGTCGACAAAGAGTACAAACTCGACTACTTCTACGACGACGTTGGTCTCAACAACTACTACTACTACGTCCGTAACATCTTCCCATTCTGGATAAGCCTGAAGGACTTCGAAGTGCCAAAAAATATCCGCGGTGAGCTCTACTACTACGTCCACCAGCAGCTGATTGCCCGTTACTACTTGGAACGTCTCAGCAATGGATTCGGTGAGATGGAAGACTTCGACGTGTACAAGAAATTTGCTCCAGGATACTTCTCCACTCTCGTCTATGGAAATGGTGTTGCTCAACCGAGCCGTGATTGCAACAGCGAAGTGCCGTCCTATAAATATAAATATGTCAAGGAGATCCAAAATATTGAGTACAGAATTCTGGCCGCCATTGACTCTGGTTACATCCTCGACAAGGAGGGCAAACAGTACGGTCTCTACTCCCACGAGGGCTTGAACTACCTGGGTAACCTCATCGAGGGTAACGGTGACTCCTGCAATACCCGTTTCTACGGTGCCATTGATGCCCTCTACAGAGATATCTTTGGTTTCAACTACGACTGCAAAAACAAGAATTGCGTTGTACCAAGTGCTCTTCAGACGTTCTCCACATGCCTCCGTGACCCAGCCTTCTACCGCCTGTACAAGAAGATCATCGGCTTCTTCTACAGATACAAATGCAATCTGCCAGCCTACACCAAGAACGAATTAGAATTCTCCGGTGTCTCCATTGAAGATGTCAAGACAGACAAACTGTACACATTCTTCGAGGAATACGACTACTTGATCAACAACGCCGTTACTGTAGACAACTACAAAGACGGCATGGGCTTCAACCTCAAGGCAAGGAAATACCGTCTCAATTACAAACCATTCACATACCGCATCAATGTCAAGAGTGAGAGAAGCACTAAGGGTATAGTGCGCATCTTCATGGGACCATCCTATGACGACAAATTCTTCAAGAAGCAGAACTACTTCTACTACAACTGGTACAACTTCGTGCAACTCGACAAATTTGTCGTAGACTGTGAGTACATTCATGCCCCTCAAATCAAGGACAATTCAATTAGTCCACTAATATAAAAGTATAATGACCGTGAACTTGTTTTGTTTGATTACAGTGAAGACTGGATTGAATACCATTGAACGCCTGAGCACAGAGAGCTGCTGCACAGCTAAGGATTGCCTGGGTGGTGAGAAATTCTACAAGAAACTGCTCAAGGCCGTCGAAGGAAATGAACCGTTCACCTACACTAACAAACTCTACGGCTTCCCATCCAACTTATATCTGCCACGAGGTTGCGTTGGTGGATGCCCATTCAAGCTCTTCGTCTACATCTGCCCCATTGATGAGGCTAACCTCACCACCTACGAGTTCCCGATCTTTGGCAAGATGCTCTACGACGGCAAACCCTTCGGTTTCCCACTCGATAGACCCATGTATCCATGGTATTACGACCTCAAGAACATGTACTTCAAGGATGTATATGTCAACTACCTAAAGGAGGACAGTGAGGGCTGCCAATACGGCAAAGAAAACTGCGGTCACCAATACATTAGCAACAAATACGACTCATATGGCAAGTACGACAAGTACGACAAGTACGACAAGTATGACAAGTATGACAAGTACTATGGAAAGGAGGAAAAGACTATGTTTTAATTGCGACCCTGTAATTGTTGATTCTAATGTCGATAATTTTGGAGCTATTATGAGCCATTGTATAATGAAAGTTTCCTTGAAATAAAAATTACTGTTGAAGTTTAACTTTTATGATTTGATACTTATTGAACTCTGTGTACTCCCTATAACTCAATATTTTTTAGACACGTGAAGAAATGAATATACTTATCATTGAATTATATACTTCCAACAACTGTTGAGTCGTTAGGTATTTTATGAGCGTTCTTATGAAAAAAAAATAAATTGGAAAATCACATTTACAGACTTATTGTTTTACTTGTATTGCAGTTCAAATGGGTTAGTACCTAAGTGCACATTAAAGCGACGAGTTGTACACGAGAAAATTATACAGTCGACCCGACCGATGGTGGTGGTTGTTCCTGCAGTATGGAATTGATATGCGCGCGACCCGGGTTCGAATCCCGGTTGGGAGGTCAATATTTGTGATAATAAAAAATTACAGTTTCACTGCTGAGCGAGAATTGTGCAAGAGATGCCGGTACTTGGATAGGTTGAACTCTTAAATATAGTTCATTTTCGACTCTAGGCCGTGAAGAACTTTGCCGGCCAATATGAGCTACTCGCTACTCGCCTTCGGCTCGTCCTATACTGATATGAGGCAGCAAAGTTCTTTTCCGCCGAGTGACAAACAATATTTTGCCGTACTGCTTCTAGAGCTTTCTCGTACGGGAATTGGTATTAAATACTTCCCAAACTCGAAAACTCTAAAATCACTACGGCAAAA
>JAPYZN010001150.1:0-18558 GCA_030522865.1 Psyttalia lounsburyi
ATAAGGAGAGGAAAAAGTGGGAGGGAGAGGCAGGCTAGAGGAGAGGTTTCAAATCGAGAAAATACTTCGATAAAACCAAGGAAAATTACAAATAAAAAATTTAAAAAAATATTAATTATATATATGTTGGGGGATCTGGATAGATATCTTAAGACCAAAATTTTGAGAGTTGAAAAATTGAGATCGCTTCAGTAATTCTTGAGATATTTACAAAAAATGATAGAAAACAAATTGTTCTCTTTCAAAAACTATTCAACCGATCGACCTGATCTTGTGCCGAGAGTGAGTCCAGATTAATACCTATCACCTGACAAAATTCCTGAATTCTGACAAAAAAAACCATGTTTTTAAATAACTTTAGTCCTTCAATCGATTTTTTTCTAAAAGTTGAGTATAAGATCAACATAAGATCAAGCTAGGCCCCCCAGACACACATACAGACATGGTGTTCAAATTTTGTATTTTTAAGTTTCAGACCATTGCATATAACTTCTAAACAAAATGAGAAAATCCGAGAATCGACCGATTGCAATGCTTACGTTCGTGAGTAAAAGGAAAAATAAATCTTATAAACACTTTGCGGCACCTCAATAATGAATGGTCCGGTTCTCACCATATTCCAGTAGAATTAAGAAGCTATTGAAACAAGTTTTTTAAGCCATGAGTAATTCCATCTCGATAATAATTATGAGATTATATTAAATAACTATGAGAAAAAAAAATCGAAACGCAAATTTAAACGACTATAAAGATTCAATTGGGTAGTAAAAACTGTTAAGAATTCTTAAGAAACGAAATTTTAAGTTCACTGATACTTCACAATCATTAACACACTCTGGTACTAGAATACTATTACCGTGTGAGTTTCATAATTGGCTAGAAACTGCTTACCTTGTTTGAAAGTTAATTCATCTGCTTCTGCACCTTCATAATCATATAAAGCTCTAACAGGCACACCGGGTTCGCCGGTATCTACCAAGGCCTCACCGCCGTCCTCGTCCCACTCTTCCTCATCGAAGGGATTCGATTCTTGCTTTGCATTGGTTCCATTTCTGCTGAAGAAAACAGAAACCGATGGCAATTATTCTCATTAGAATAATATTAAATATTTCACTTAAAGTTAACGGATGTACTGAGGTATTCATATTTTTGTTCCTGTCATTCTAATTTAAGCCAGTGGTACAATTAAATAAACGTGTTGAATTTGAAATTTATCCGTTGCTTCTATTCAATAAAAAAGTTTCACGATCACATGTTTTTCTTACTTAAGAGGCAATAGAACTTACCTTCTGGGTAAAAAATTAGATTAGCCAAGTTTTTTCCTCGTAAGACAATTGCAAAACTTAAATTCTCATATCATTATATCTTGGATATCTTTTCATCTTGGAATCTATAGTATAAGAATTTGGATATTGCTAAATAGATGTGCTGCATTGAAAACAATTGGATTCCAGTTTTTTTACTCAGATGGTAAGTTTAATTGGCTCTTAAAGGAGAAATTGAACGAAAATCGTCAATATTTTCCATTGAATTGAATTCATAAAAATACTTCTGGTACTTGAAAAAGTAGTGGAGCCTCCCCTTAACTAGGCTAAATATAACTAAATGAGCAAAACGTAACAAACTGAGAATTAAATAATTGCAGCTTTCATTTTCTCCAACATCCCTCGAAATCACATAAAATATTTTCACGAGTCATAAAATGGTACTTTCCCGGAATTCAATTCGATATCTATAAAATGAAGCGGAAGAGACTAGGCAACACCTGGAAATTTAATATATTTTCCTCTACCAGTTCTTGCAATCATCGGGTTTATGCCTACCAGTTGGTATAAAAAAAATGTTTTCTAATATTTTCTGGAGGAATAATTAAAAACAACTTAATAATAACTTAAAATTTAAAAATCTGAAAATTTTAATATTTCCCTTGAGGTTTTGAATTTACATTTCAAAGTTGTTTTTGGAAAGAGAATCAAGAAATGTCATTCTTGAGTTAATTTGATGAAAATAAAATGCGATAAGTCCACCCAGTCAGTAGTAGGTATCTTCGATTGAACACTAAATACACTTTTAAATAATTCCCTGACTAAGATTAAATTAATAAAAATTACTCACGTAATTGTGGAAGATCTGTTGATGGAGTTACCATCGTGGTTATTCTTCTCTGAACTTTGTTTCGTTGATCCTAATGTATCTGTTTTAGCCTCTCCATTGTTCTCTGGTATTACTCTAGCATTTGGTGGCTTTGCTTTAGCTTTATTGTTAACTGGTGGGAAATCCTAGATCCGGAAAATCATAAATTAGAGAATAAAAGGAAAAAAAAACAAATTTTCGAAAGTGTAATATTTGGTATTACTATTTCAATTGAAATTGCAACTAGTTTTTCAGAAATAATTTCAATGCATTCACTCTTCAAAGATGTAATAAAAATGTCAAATGATGGAATATAACAAAGAATAAAAAATAAAATTAAAAATATTACATGCAGGTCTTCCCCAACTGGGCGCTGATTGATGAGGGTAATGGAACCAGCTGGTAGCGCCTCTTTTGATTTCGATCCTTTGGTGATCTCACGGAATTCCTCAGTGTAATCCTGTTGTAATACAGCAATGACCAAAAACAATCACATGCATAGGCATTCCACAATTTTCTAAGTTCTATATTGATTTTTGTTATAGCTATATTAATCATATATGTGACATTTGGTGGCGGAAAAAGTTCTATTGGAGACCCGTTGAAATTATTCCCAATGTTAAATACAATGTAGAAAGGATATTCAGCAGTAAAGTGGTAAAAGTAAGCAGGTCAATTTGACAATCGGTATGAAACTGCTATTTTTGTAAGAAATTACTAGCTAAGACAGAAGAACTTAAATCATTCCAAAGTTTATTTAACCATTTTAATGGCGCAAACTATTTCTACTATATACTAAATGGCTTTATTATTGCCTAGAATACATAAATTGTCAAGAATTAATGGTGATGCGTAAGAAAACTTTATAACTCTCATTTGAAGATTTTCATCGCAAAAATTTTCGATCGATTTTTTTAAATACTTTCATCAGATATAATTCAACTACTTTATGATAATTATGAAAGTTTTCAAAAGATGGAAGTTTAGAAATTTTGAATGAAACGTTTGATTAATTTTCCTTTCCTGATTGAGAGGAATTCCAGTCAATGAGATTAATTTTAACACATTAATATGAATCCATGCTGTTAATTTCTAAATATAACGGCTAGTTTGATTGGAAAAAAAAAACATTTGGATCGTTAAAAATAGACGATCAAAAACGTCGTCAGGATAAATTGGAGAAATTAATCATGCTAGTTGAAAGTGGCAGATAATAATTGTTACCTCGAATTGTGGCCAGTTCATGGCCATATTGACCCCGTGATTATTTGACCACCACTTGAGGTCCTTTTCAAAATCAGCATTATTGATCGTATGATAAAACTCCTCATAAATTTGTGGAAGACTGAAAGAGAAATAAGTGTGAGGCATTTTTCGTCTCCATTCTACTGTTGTAAAGAGTATTTGATGACTGTAATTACACTGGATCCTGTGATATGTTGAGACACTTGTGAATGCCGAACAGTACTTCCTTGAAAAATTGCAGTCGTTGTGCCTCCATCTCCTGGCATTTTTCAAACACCTGCGTCATGTCCTCCATGTACTTTGGATTGTACTGATTTATTTCTTGAAGTGATGCCTCATATTTCTCCTTCGCTTTTTGTACCTCCTCTTTAGTCTTTTGCACTCGGTCCTGCATCTTTTTTACCTGTTGATGCAATTTGATTAGTAATTCTTGAGTTATTAGTTTGTAAGAAATCAAGTTTTCATTCAACTGAGACTCGCACTATTGAAAATAATTATAACATAATGAAAACACGAATTAGTACCATCATTCTCTAATGGCAATAGAATAGACCAAATTATGGAAAACATGAAAAAATGTGCAGAATATTCTTTGCCATGTGAATTTTGTTTTCCAAATAAAATGAAATTAGTAAATGGATAAGTCTCCTCATTTGATATATATTTGACAATTCATCTTCATGATCTATTTGATTGCAATAATATATTTCACATGATGCAATTAAACTTACAGTGATCCGACATAAATGAAAGAGAAGTTTTATCCACAATTTTCTTCATTCTAATTCTATTAACGTTTCGAGACGTTAAAACAAATTCCATCAAAAGTCCTCAGTCATTTCCAGTAAATTCATTTGTATTTCCTAGAAATGGTATTGCAGTAGGAAATATTAACGAGTATTTCAGCGACTCGTTAATAACTTGGAATATGACTGATTTACTTGACCGGATTTTTTTTCTCATTTTTCTGTCTTATATTTACTTGCTTACCAGCTGTGCTCTCTTGATGGAAAACCAAGGAAAGAAAATGGGAAATAAAGCACAGAAAAAAACATTAATAATCATGCGACATGCAGACAATTGTTATACATACAAACTTAATGTCACCAATCTTAGTATTCCTAAGTAACTTTAGTAATCGGTTGGTCCATGCACGACATCCACTTATTGGCATCTAAAAAGGCCGAATTTTATATGCCAACATTTTGTGGCATGTAAAATTGGGCAAAATGTAGTTCTCAAAAATTTTGATGAAAAACTCTTCTACGAGAAATGATGAACTTCTAACTTTATTATAACTTAATCAATTTCTAACAGTAGAGATGGTGATGAAAAACAATTACCCCATTTTTATTCAAAAATGACAAAGGTCGTAGAAATAAAGAGGTAGATTGACAACTTCATCAAATTTTTCATTTTAGATTTGGAAACACATGATTTGAACTTTTTTCATAAACCATAAGTAAATTCAGAGATACATGCGGAGTTATTCTGTATCTAATTCATTCGATTCAATTTTTTTCCCATGATTTGTCTGAAGCGAAACTAATGACGAATAATAATGAACTTCTACTCTCAAACATGCATTGACATTGAAGCATGAAAAGAGAGAGACAGAAATATATATAGGATGAAAGACATGAATCTCATGCAATTATTTATTTCTTTTTTGTTATGACACGTACGTTATCAGAGCCAGTAGCTCGTGGCAGCTGCTAAAGAAAATAATTCGTTTTTTTCCAATGAAAAACGAGTTAACTATCTTTTGACATTTGTTGGTGCAGGAGGAAATGTGGTCACACGTGTTGTAAAAACTGTGTTAGTGATTTATAGGAATAATTATCACTCAAACTTTTGTTTAAATCTTCAACAAAAGACGTTTTTTCGCTATTCAAAGATTATTCTATTTGATGAACAACAATTAGCTCTGAATAATTATACTCAAGTTTGGTTGATGTTGGAAATAATTTTTTTCATAATCATAAATAGTGAAATTTTCAATTTCAGTATTTAGCTATGAGTACACTCTCTTTGTTTTGGTTTTGTTTATATTTTATTTCCTGTTGTGGGCCTTAGAGAGAGATTAGAGGCTGTACCTGATCAGGTGAGAGCGAACTATCTGCTGAGGCGTTTCTCTCCATATTGGCTGCAGTGCGTTCTGTTTTACAACTGTTGTGGTACTCAGCCTTAGTCTTTTCAACTTTCTGAAGAAGTTTAGCCCAGGGTTTCTGCGCTTTTTTAAACGCATCTTCCATTTCTTTGCGTTCCTTCAGAGTCATCATAGACTGTGAAACAAAACAATTATACGTTTAGTTAAGTTTTGCGTAATTGAGAAAATTAGGCATTAGAGATACTATTTATTAGGGAATGTATTGCGTAATTTTCTGTGCTATAAAAAAATGTATTTTATTATTTTTCGCCAGAATTCACTATTGGCAAGTGATTCAAGGATTAAAAAAAATAATACAACTAATTTTTTGTTTTCAAACCACTGAATAATTAATTTTATTCGCAAACAAAGTTTTTTGCGCGAATATCGAGAAATATTTCAAAAATTTTAATGATAGACCCCATATCCCCATATCCCAACGGGAATTAATTACTGACAATTTAATGAAACAAAATTTTCAGATTACAATCAGGAAGTTATAAAGATCCAAGGAAAGTCCAGAAAATTATTGAAGAATGTAAAAAAATTGTGAATTGATTGACTCTAGGAAAAATAAAGCAACCCGGTATGTAATATATATCCCACGCGGTATTACCAGTACTTTCACCGGTTATCACTATTTCAAAAATTTCAACTCCAATCTATTCAATCTATTCCAACTCAAGTTGAGCAAAAATTGGCGAGATGTATTAATCAAATTATTAGAATTTCATGCGCAAGGTTTTAAATAAATATTCATCAATTTAATACTTATTTTGAACCATGACCCGTAACAATATCTCTCGTCGTAATGTTTTCCCTCAGTCATGTAGTAAAATGCGATAAGTAAAAAAAATAGATTAGTCATTATTTTGTGAATACCTTTGAAACAAGGGGGGGGGGGGGGGGGCAAAGAAAACACTCGCAAGTATTCTATTCTCGGTGAACCTACCGTTGAACGAGTAAATAATTTGTTCGCAATAAAATTAGTAAGAAATTATGTTGGAAGTGGATTCTTGATGAAATTAGAAACTATTACCTTGTGATATGCATCCTTTTGCCATGTTTTGACTTGTTGAATAATATCATCACAAAGATTCTCTTTGACTCTGAGATGGAGATCACACAGCCTATCAGACTCAACGAGGGACCCCTTCCACGCGGCTTCTGTTGTTCCGTACTCCGGGCCCTTCTCAATTTTTTCATTCCATGACTTGGACCAGCCCTTTAGTGCCTTGGCGTAATTCTTTTCAATCTCCGCCCTCTCTTGAACAAGAGCGATCAGGCTGTCACAGAGCTTGTGGCCATCCTCGATTCGCTTGGTCGTTCTTTTGTAGTTTCCTGGTTCCCAGAAGGAGTCCGATGTTGCTATTAACATATTATCGTCGCTGTGGTGTGACATCTTAACCTAAGACGAATTGCTCCTTTCTGAAACAAATAAAACAGGGGGAGATTAATCAAACATGTCCGCAATCTAGCGAAAATAATAATAGAATGGGAGAAAAATAACAAAATGGTTTGTTAAAAGTTTCCAAAATAGTATTTTCTATTGTCAAACATGAGAGACTTGCACCGAAATTCAACAAATTTGTCACCAAAATAGATTCTGTGATTAAATAGTATATTACTCATTTCATTTGATTTTAGGCGATTTCAGTTCAGTGTAATGTAGTTATTTCAACACTCACTAACTCCACAGAATTTAATAGAATCACTAAGGCACTAATTGTTGAAATCACTCAAATTTAATTGTCGGAGAGTAATGCATTTGTGAGACGAGATTAATAAAACGCGAATGGAATTGACAAAATTTATTACCCCTATAATTGAAGTATTCCATCAATTTTCATCACTCTTATCACCGCCCGACGGTGGTATTTTAATTGATACACGGATGAGAGAATCCTCAATTGTTTCAGGATAGAGGAGACCAGTAATGAGAGTTGAAGATAGAAAAGAGGTGAGGAGAGGATAATGAATCCCAAGGACCGGCGGTTTGAGTCGATGGAATCTCTTTGGGCTGACCGGCGCCAACGTCCGGATACTCTCCCATTGTTGGCTATTTACATTTGGAACTCGCTGCTTTTTGAATGTACACAACTTTTCCCATCCATTGAAAAGAAAGATCGATACTGGTGGCGAAAAAGGGAGCTATGAATTGTGAAAAGAAAAGATTGTGAAATGGAAACGAGGAAAAAAAGGAAAATCGAGAAGGGAAATCAGAATCAGACAGTAGCGCTGTGGAAGTACAAGTATAGACGTTCACTGGGAGTTCAAGGACAATAGGCAACGCCTAAGGACCTGTCTTTATTTTCCTATTCAGAGTGTACTGGCTTCACATGCCTCGGATACAATCACTGTGTTATAAATGAGGGAGTGGGAAAACCCTGATAATAGGTGCTGATGATATCGCTGATTCCACCGGAGAAAATCTTTTTTGGCCACAATTTCGTGATAATCGATGAGTTACTCAATATTTCTTTATCAGAATGGAAAGAATGACGGTACCCATTCGTGTAGAATAACTGAGTAGAAAGCGCTTGTGATGTATAATCGAAAGTTTTCTTCGGAATTTAACGCAGAATTCAATAGGGATCAATGCAAATTTAATACAGCAAATAATTTCAGAATTGTAGACGACGTTGCCGTATCGAATATTTTCAATGAATTCGTACACCAAAAAATAATCATAAACTCCAATCAAAATACTAAAGTGGGTAATAATGCCCGACTGCTGTTGGATATCAATGGTCCGATACGTCTTTCACATTTTTCAGCGATTATTCAAGACTCTATATCGCCGCTCAAATTTACAATGGCGTGTTGACACTCGTGTCAACGCGTATATCCAACTTTCCGAGCTTTCATGAGTGCTAACAAGAAGTACCTTCAAGGGTACGTGGAGAAAATAGCCCAGGAAAAAATAGGCCAACAACACCCAAAACATAATATTAAAACTCATCAAACTTCGGAATTTGCCTTGGTCTATTTTTGGGCTGGTTTTCCACACTGAGTGAAAAAACTGATGTTGATAAAGCAGACTTACTTGGTACAGAGTGACTTTTGCTTGTCAATTTTAGGAAAAAAGACACGGTTGGATAGATAATTTTGTTATCACACGAAGGGAAAACTTTATTACTATTTCAAAACGTTGAGATTCTCTTGCCTCGTGGGAATCTTCAAACGTCAGCATGAGTCCATCCACGAACTCATCTGGATTCCATTCCATCTAGAATTCGATGGATTGTGAGAATTCACAAATTCGTGATCTAATGAGTCATCATTTCTTACTGAGTAATTTTTGTTTCGATTGCTTGATGAACCCATGTATTATGAATTCAAATGTATAACAGCATTGAGCTTAAAAGATGGGTTCATTGTACAAAATATTACGTTGTAAAAGTCCTGATGAAGTCAAATAACTACATAATAATACAATATTGCGTGAAGTTATGGCAGGGGCATTATTTCTAGTCGCGAAAACCCTTAAAAATTCGCTTCAAATAAGAAAATTTCATCTTGTTAAAATACTTTTCATCACGCTGTGTCGGAAAAGTAACTTTTCTAATACATTGAGATGAAAATTTTGTTCGTAACTCGTGAAAATGTGTTTTTTGCACTCGTTACGAAATATACTATTCTCCACTCACTCGGAGAATGAAATCCTTTAACAGGTGATTTTATGATTTTGAAAATTGACAGAAAATTTTTTCGCATCCAATGAATGATCACTTTCGGAAGGAGTTCTCTCGTTTCGTGCACAGTCTGTTATTTTGAGATTTAAAAAACGGAAAGAAATGAGAAGATTACATATAGCGGAAGGAATGCGCATCTCTACGTGGAAATTCCACGTGTGGGTAGTAGGAATGCCACCAATCCAGCAATCCATTCGTTCATCGCACGGGCTCCAGTCATTTGCGAGCACGAGAAGGTCGAGTCCAAGGTCTGGAGTTACAAATTTTATTTCTCAGGTGTCGAGCACGTCCATCTACTTGCAAATTGTTCACAAGCCTCGACAACCGAACACACTGGATTGATATTAAACATGCTCCGTTCATGGTTCAATGACCTATCAATTATGACAATAAAAATATACGTCTTGTCTAGACGATTATTTCGCTGGCAATTAACAGCTTTTCCTATTTTCTCATTTTTTCAAGCATATCTTTTCCTCAGTCAATAGCACGCAAAAGGAATTTTCATCTTGGAATTAACCGTGGAATGTAGCTTTAGGAATTGGAATATTTATATGCTATCATGACAAAATAAAAATTATGTATTTGCAATTATAGTTTCCTATATCGGGAAGAAGGCCATAATCAGCCGATTTCAGAGAAAAAGAGGGAAAATAAATTTACAAACCATTTTTTTTGACATATTCCTATTGACGGCAATCCGCAGCGATCAAAATATATATATGCCCGTCCATGCAAAGTTTTCGAGATATTCCTGTTTTTTCTCCTTTTTTTACAATTTGTTATCCCTGCACGCACGATGTAAACTCTTGGGAAATGTGAAAATAGCAAAATGGAAAGGCATTTGTGACAGTCTCCCAAGTTTACCTTGCCATTATAAAAAAAAAAAATTGTTCAGACATTGGCTTATTGTAGCTTTATTTATAAAAGTATGGCGAAAAAAATAGAAATGTTCGTTTTTTTAATTAAAATACCGTGGTAATGTCTGAACAGTGAAAAACAAACACTAAATATTGACTGCTGCGGTAACGTCGCCAAACATTCTGATTATAGGTGAGAGTCCAATGCAAATGCATAGCTGATCGGTCGATAAATTGGATTTTGATTTTTTTATTAGTTGAGAGGAAAATTTATGGCACTATTTGGAAAAAAAATGCACGACTTCTGAGAATCCTCTCTCCTTATCTGAAAGGGGATACTAGCTTAATATTTAATCGATATACAATTACTGCTAAAAATTTTATTTCTGCAATAAGTCTGATTCATCCTCAATCCAATACCACAACTCTCAGATTATGGATTATTTTGTTATTACTGTGAGCGTCCGCCGGAACGGAGGCCCCTGCGTAGTTCATCACGCCACCCCTATCGCACATCACTTTGGGTTAGAATCGTAACATCGAAATCGTTAATTTTGTCATTATTTATCAATATGGCTTTAACAATGACATTTGAAAAAAAAAAGAAAATGATAGTGAAAAAAATCTGAATTACTATGACGTTTTAAAACGCTCAATTATTTTTAATGAATTAAGAAACCCTGATGCGAGCTTTTCTGTGGGACAAAAGGTTAATTATCGAATAGAGTTTATCGTCAGAGCAAAAGATCTCCGTTCGGGAATAATTTCGACCTTTTACCTTCACTAACATATAACTTTGTCTTTTTTACCGATATTTTTCTTTGAAAAAAGACATTTCAAGAAAATGATTGTTGAATAACGTAGTAACTCCCTATCTCCAATTTATGCTGGACGTTTTCCAGCAATTGAGCATTGAATAGTAAAACAAGAAAGCGCACTTGTATTAATTTGAAACTGGCATTCAGAGTTTTTGGATGGTTGCCGAAGCTCGGGAAGCTCACCGAACTTGGAGTTCCAATTTCACGGTTCACGGCTTTAGTTAAAATGACTAAAAATCTTTCACTGTGGATTGAATTAAATACTTGAATGATAAGTGGAGAACATGAATGATATTCAATTATATGATAGCATAAATCAACTGGCACAGCTAATTCAAATACAAATCAAGCATACATCACCCGAAGTGTTACGTCATCATTGAGGTGCTAGTGTTCAAGGTGAAATTCAATATCTTCTTATCAGGAATCATTTCATCTGATAACTTCATACTTGACACTAATATAATTTTACCCTTCAATCGTTTGTTGCATTCGAGACATTCCGTATTATGCCAGTTATTTCAAAATTTATCTTGTATAATTTGATGAGGAAAATTCATTACAGTGAATGTATGAATCCATCATGTTCACCGAAAGATGAGAATTATTTACTTTTCATTTGGGTAATACGAATAATATAACAATAAATTATATTATTTAATTCCGTTTTTTAGAATTAGTTTTTAGGATATGAATGTTTTGATCCTCATTCATATTCAATTCATCTATTTTAATGATTTTTTCCCTAAAGAAAATGAAGAGGATAATTTTTAAAAGATCTTTACTTTTCTTTTTAAAATATCTAAATAGGCTAAATAATGAGGTAAGAATTTTAGAAAAGAAAATATTGAAATTTTAAGTTAAAAAATTCCATGAAAATAGATCTGTATTCCTATACTGAGCTAAATCAGATGAGTAGTATCGGAAATATTCAAATTTTTCTGAAAAAAAAATCCGTTTTGCTTAAGGTATTTCCGTAGTAGTTTATACTTGTGAAAAATTTCAAAATACGCTAGAGATAATCTGGACAATCTGTTGTTGACTATGTAAAAAAACTATTAGCAAAATTTCAAGGGCTTTGACCACGCCGTTCTTGAAACATACGTCGTCAAAAGTTGAAATTTCGTCTTTTTCCAAAATTTTACGTGATATATGTGAAAAATGGTGTAGTCAAAGTTAGTGAAATTTGAGAAAAAAATTTTGCAGTACCCAACAAAAGATGCAGCAAATTCCGTGTTTTAAGCATTAAGCGAAATTTGTCTCAAGAGTAAGCTCCCGCGGAATATCGAATAAAACCCTAATATCTCCCAAACTACTGGTCGGATTAACTTTTCTCTCTGGTTAAAATATTCGTTGGAATGTCGTCTATCTAGAGCAATGAAAATAAGAATATCAGCCTATATCAACTTCTCGAGATAATTGCGTTTTTATTATTTTTTGGCATTGAAAGTTCATAACTTGGGCTAAAAATCTGAGATGCTGGCTACTGTTTTATAGTATAGTTCCACAATTGCGTATTAATAAAATTTTGTGTCAATCGATTCAGTACATCCTCTAATGTAGTGATTTTTCCAACAATGTTTTTTTTTTAATCTAAATTTTGTCATTTTGTGATTTTTTTTCTGTATTTCATACAGCAAACATTAATTTTCAAGATAGTAAAGATATTCACACTTTGATCGCTATTTGTAGTTTAATTTCAATGTTTCTTGTCATGAATAAAAATAACCATTCGTTTGAAGAAGCAACAAAATCTAAAACTAAACTAGGGAAGTCAATGCTGGTAGCAAAAAAAATTCGTGGAAATATTTCCATCAAAATTAATGATAATATTGTTGAACTGAAGACATTAATTACGTACATTTTTCAGTGATCATTAAGCCAGACACAAAAATGGAGCTTGATTGCATCTATCATTTGCATGAGCGAGACACTCCCAGTCATCTAGACTGATAAACTCCCTGCTAATTAGCAATATGTCAAAAATATATTGTTGACAACTAGAAATTATTTCACAATCGTCATTATTTTCCATACTCATGTTGGTCGTCATAGCTACTGATAAATTTCCCACAGCAACTGTGTACTTCTGTATACCAATTATTATTGTTTCAGTTTATTGCATCACAGGGGGTATCGAACATATGTTATATATACTTTGCACAAATTAGCAGACGTCTTAGAGTATTATAAGTTGGTAATCGAGACATAGACTTTGTACTCAAATTAAAATGAGCTGTTTGCATACAATTATAATTGGAGGATTTAGCAGAGGATTTAACAGAGGGTGAGCAAAGTCTATGTTATTTTGATAAATGTCAATTGGCAAATCATCAATTTGCAAGAGAAAAAAATACGCAATCAAAGATGGATGTACTCTAATGAGGAGAAATTCTTATCGCTATCCAGGGAATATTTAAGCATCGGGACGAGCCTCCATCTGAATCATTCGTCGTGGACCCCTGTAACAGTTCTCATTGATAGTTTCATTTTCATATATTTATCTCCAGAAATTGTGTCTGAAGGGCACTAGGTTTTTAGCTCTTTTGGATTTTCTTATATTAAAAAAAAAATTATTCTTCCCTGCCCTCCAATTTCGAGCCGTACGATTCACTGAAGGAAGAAAATTCGTGAAGTTAAATTTCACTACAATACACTGAATCAACCATGAAAACTGATATCAAGGTTAGTTCGTTTGAATTTGAATTATTTCTCATGCAGATATTAAAGGACATTTTCATCGTGCCGTATCGGAAAAGGAACTTTTCAGTCGCTCTTATATCGACCCTTCGCGTCGAGTGACTGAAAAGTAGTTTTCCGACACAGTATGATGAACAATTTTGTTCGTAACTAGTGAAAAATAGTATATTTCGTTTACCAGTACTAGTAAACGAAAAATGGCACAGTTCGTCACCCACTGAACGTAACATCACTAACAGAACAGTTGAGTTCGGATACATGTGCGACGGGGTGTTTCAACTCGTCGCACTTGTATCAAAATATACTATTTCGCCTATTTACATTAAATTTTGAAAAACTATTACTCCAGAATGTCGCTGCGTTCATCACCGGCGGAGCTTCGGGAATTGGCAAGGCAGTTGCTGAAATGATAGTTGCTCATGGAGGTCAAGTGGCTTTGGTGGACATAGATGATAAAACTGGTAAAGCAGTGGCAGAACAATTGGGACCAAATGCACTTTACGTGCATGCTGATGTGAGTTTTTCAGTTTTTACCATTTACGTGATTCATCTTATTTATAGTCATCATTTTTAGGCTCGAATGAAATTCGTGGATTAATGAAGAGATGGTTTTTTGTACGTATGTGTGGATGTTCGTACTTTCCCCTTCAGTGAGAGAA
This sequence comes from Psyttalia lounsburyi, assembly GCA_030522865.1. Classification (NCBI taxonomy): domain Eukaryota; kingdom Metazoa; phylum Arthropoda; class Insecta; order Hymenoptera; family Braconidae; genus Psyttalia; species Psyttalia lounsburyi. The sequence goes on from JAPYZN010001150.1 coordinate 14,260, forward strand.
TATGCAGTGCGTACTTTTCAATGTCTAAAAGAATCGTATTTGTTATGTTATGGGGGGCTAAATGGTAGTTTCTCACAAATTCAATGGGTTGGATTTCCACTGTTGATGGAAAAATGGACCGTTTTTCTCCCAGAAAAAATGAAATTGACCATGTATTTGGGCCTTACCCCGTTTAAGCACTTGATCGCGCATGTGAGATTTCTAATAATTGGCCCCTGCTCTTTATGCACTGAAAACTTAGGCCCTTCAACCGCTTCGTACGTGTGCATCTAAAAGTCTGTATGTTGCTGTGAATACTTTCGTCCAGATCGGAAGAAAAACTCGATAATATGAAAAATTCTTAAAATAAGAAAAATAATTTGCATTGAGTATAGGCAATAAGGATGTTTAAATTCACTGTTTAATTTACCGCCCAACGTCTTTAGTTTTTAGCATCCAAGCATTCATAAGGTTTCAATACTCCAGTGTTTTGGAGATTTAGGAAATTGAGCTTCCATTTTAAACACTCTTATTCGCTGGCTACAGCCATGGATCTTAGAAATTGGTCGGAGTAGCCAGATAAGTTTATTGAACACCTCGATAATTTTTACTAAGCAATCTCTAAATTGTATTGTGTCGCACGGTGGTTTACACGGACGCCAACATTACACGAGTGAAAAAATCCCATCTTAACAAGCCGGAAAAATACTATTCCTCGATGCAATTTTTGAAAAAAACAAACAAATATATATACAACAAAACTGATGAACTTTTTTGCGATTCCTCTTTAGGTTCTCTCTGAAGATGAAATTCGCAAGGCCCTGAAAATCGCTCAGAAGAACTTCGGCAAAATCAGCGTTCTCATTAATTCCGCCGCCATATTGGGTGGTGAACACTTCTACGATTATGCGACAAACACTCCCCATCCTCTGGAGTCATGTCGAGAAATTATGGAAGTAAATACAATTGGCGTATTCAACGTGATGAGGCTGGCAACATCGGTAATGATGCAAGCGCCAGCTGACGAGGACGAGCAGAGAGGAGTAATCATAAATCTAAGCAGCATTGCTGGTTATGGTGTTACTGATCGTATCGTTTATGGTGCTTCCAAAGCTGCTGTCAATGCCATGACTGAGCCTGTTGCCAGGTGGTTAGCCCCAGTGGGTATTCGCTGCGTTGGCATTGCCCCTGGAGTTGTTGATACACCCATGATAGGTAATCGGAGATTTTTCTTCGTGTAATTGTGGGGTTACGCAAGAGATTGAAAGTAGAACGGTGGAAATTGAATGATAGTGGTTTGCTGGATATTAATGAAGATCGTCCGTGGTATTAGAGAAAGAAAATATTAGCTCTGGGGTATTAATTTTGAATTCATTATTATTGATAAGTCTTAGCTAGAAATCATGCCGTAGCCAGTATATATTTTAAATAAATCATGAGGCGGGACATGAACAAATTTGCTACAATTTGTCCTTCTTAGATGTCACAAATTCCAAGAGCTTTTACTTTTTGTGAATAATTTTTATAATAACCGGATAAATTAGTGAGTGAATGTAGTCATGGAATTCTTGGGTGTTTCCGTTGAGAAAGATGGAAAGGGGGATATCGGTTTTTGTCTGACAGGAGTAATTATTTTTCATTCAATATTTCAGCCTGCTGGACCCAAGAAGTGAAGACACGAATGATCAACGGTGGAATGACTCCGAAGAGAATTGGACATCCCACTGAGATAGCTCACATAATAAAATGCGTCATTGAAAATCATTACATCAACGCTGAGAATATTCGCATTGACACTGGTTTCCGATCGAACAATGCCTGTGTGCCATTATCAAGAGTCACAGTATGAGTCATCGTAAAATCTTAAGATCCCGTCTGGTGAGATGTTTCAGGAATATCTGCATAAGATTAAATAATACACCTTCGTGTCTAATGAAGAAAAAAACCACATGACAATACTGAAAAGTATTTTTTTTTTAATTCGTCGTAACAAAATCGAGAGATCCATTCTATTGAATCTACCTAACTACCTATAATTAATTAGCAAATTGACAGATTATTCAGAAAAAAGTGGAATATTGTTGTCCTTTGAAATAAATTGCTGAAAAATCATTCGGATCACCACTCTAGTTCTATCGATTTCAATGCTGCATGGGTCTGATCATAGTCTACTGGGTGGTTCTGGGCCGTTCAATGCAGATGAGATGAGCGATTACGTTGACAATTCCAGTAATTCACGAGATGAACCGGTTGTTGACAACAAGAGGTCTGCGGAATACCCTGGGATCGTTGCTCCCGTTACAAACTCATGCCCGATAACGGCCTGGAATTATCCACTGTCTCAACCCCGCGCGGTTCAATTCGCTATGAAACGTTAGACGATAATTACCCATTGGCGAAAATACAAGGATCCAATCAAACGCTTCGTACGTGCGTGTCAACGTCTGGGCTTATATTAGAATTGTCCTGTGCATATAATTTGCTAACGCAGTAATTTCATACTAGTGGAGTCAACGTCTATTACAAATTTACACCGGTAATTGTTTCCTTCCCATTCCTTTATTTTTCTTTTAACAGAGATTAATATTTTAAGATTCTTCTTTTTTTTATTATTTTACACCTAAGGTAAAATATTCTCAGAAACACAACATTAAGATTATTCAGCAATACATCTATACTTTTCTTCCGATTTTTAACAACACTTTGAATGAGTAACATGTGGAAAATTTTAAACGAGGTAACTTCAATTCCACTGAAATCTGGTTATTCTCGTTCGTCAACAAGAGCGCCATTAATTCTCAATATGAAGCTCTTCTAAAAAGCATTTAACTATGCACCAAGCTCGTCCAAGTTTTGATGCCATCCCCCTTAGTTTCGTTTCACGATGTTCAAGAGCTTTTTTGTAATTGACAGAGGTCAGACAAGGATGTATTTAACATGGAGCGACTCGAGCGAGTGCACGATACTATACAATTGGGGCAAAGTTGGCCTTCACCGACCTTGGCTGAAGGTAGGAAGCTTGTTAATCTCGCCGGATGCTAAGAGTGCTCCTCAAGGACGTTTGAGGTCGTCCGTAGAAATTCAAAAAAACTCTTTAACTGGCATTCAATTGACCTACCATACAGCCTCTGCCTTCTGTCCTACTTCATAATTTGTTGAATAATTGCCAGTTTGGCGGAGATGCAACGTTTTAAAATTGAATTCGATGTCGATTTTTCTTTTCAGTTCTTTCGCATTTGTTTATTGTTTGTTGAATAATTTTTGCTATTCTCCTTATTTATTCATGAGAATGACGAAAAAACCTCGCGCATTACGAAGGAATAAAAGCTAAATATTCAGTGAATATAAAGGTCAGAGTGGTCTGCAGTTGTGAGCGACAAGGTCGCATTTGTCATGGAATTCTTGTTAACAGGATCCATCAGGTTTTCAAACAATAGTTATTTAATATTATACCATACGCTTTTATAAACAAAACTTATAAAATGTCAAGTATCGTCGAATTCTGAGAAAAGGATTTGATTGATGATAAAGGTAATCTATGTTTCGAAAAAATATAAATTTGTGGGATAAAATTATGTACGACCTCAACACAAAAATTTTATATTATTCATTAAAAGGACAGCCCACTACTACGTCTACTGTTACAATATTGAAAGTTCAATGAAAAATTGTTATTTTTGGCAATTACTTCTTTTTATGAATTGTCTATATATTTTGTTATTAAAAAATCAATTTCATTAACGAATATTCAATGAAATGGAAGTTTTAAGGCGTAGATGATAATAGAAATTATGAAATATTTTGAGAACCCCGACAATAGTTTTCTTGAAATTTGAATACACTCAAACTTCAGTTGTAGGTGATGGTTAATTTTGGCAATGAATTTGAAAATTCAAGATGTTATAGAAATTACAGTGATAGCCTAACTTGAATAATCCACCCATATCGATTTTTCAAATAAAATACGAGATTTTATGAACAATCTGATATTAAATTCATTTCAATGAGATAAGACTCAAAATTCAGAACGAGTTCATTCTCAACTAAACGTAGGCCTCGATTCCTCTCGCAGTTTAGGTTTTTTAGTTTTACCGTACTTTATTGCACGAAAAATACAAGACAACACTGAGAGAAAAAATTTGCTCTGCCGAAAAAATACATATTCAGCTGGAAAAATTGTTTTCAGCTCAAGAAAATTGTTTCCCTGAAGAAAATTTCCTCCAGTGAAAGTTTCATTATTTCCACTCGACAATTTACCAGTTGGATAGAATACACATATTTTTTATTAAACTCCGAGAACCCAAATATTAAGTTGAAGAA
>JAPYZN010001151.1:0-24360 GCA_030522865.1 Psyttalia lounsburyi
TCCAACGCCGTAGAGAGCGAAGCGATAGCTCCTCTAGTTTCCGAGAAATCTTGAAAAAACCGAAGCCTCCTCCAAATTGATTAATTTCAATTTCGCTCTCCGGCATATATGGGCATAAAAAAAATATTTTATTTATGTTTGCCTAATATTCGCTTCTGTCCAGAGTTTTCCGTGCAGGCCTGTCTCACCTCCCCTCGACCACGGCCTCTCTGGGGCCCTTGGTCCCCAAATGTGAGTCCCAGATATATATATCCCTATTTTTTGTTTCAGTTTCTGCTCACCTGATTCGACAATGGGGGTTGAAAAAAAAAACTAGTACTACCTGAATAGTCGCGAATAAAGCCAATGGGCGGTGGTTTGATTATGCTGTCGATCCGATAAGGTATGCTCTATGGATCCCGCTGTGTACCCGAGTGGTATGTCAGTGGAGTTGGATTATTAAATTGCATCACAACGAGGATTGACGATGTGCACTGGTGATACGTACGGAAATATGAAAACCGAATTCAGCATGTGGGATGCCAGCCATCTCGACGTGTAGGTGAGTGCATGTTAGTGGATAAATTCTGCATGTATATTGCGATGAAGTCGCGGGGGTGGTGAGAGTGGAGAAAGAGAAAAGGAGGGGGACAGAGAAAAAAAAAATAACAGAGAGGGGAAAAACCTGAAAAGTGTGAAAAAGAAATATATGTGGAAGTGGGAGACGAGTGAGACTAGTCGTGGAAAATATGGAATATGCCACTGAGCAACTTATGCACGCACGAGAAAACTAGCACAAACGATATAGTACCACTCCAGTAACTTATACACGTATAAACGTATTCCACGTTTTCGCGTGAAAATGTTGAAATATTTAATGCGTCTCCAGCCGAGGTACCCAAGGCGATTTTCATCGTTCCTTCATTCCCCCTCTTTCTACGTATAGAAACCATGCCTAGACGTCGGGAATATTTTATGCTCGTATGCGTTTAATATATTTTATGAAATTCCACGAATGAATTGCATTCGCTGTCGTTTTTTTATTCATCCTCATCATTTCGAGACTCATCTTCAGCGGGTGGAGTATCAACCGAGGGCTCATATGATCAGGGAGAAATTGTCTTTTTTTACAATCGATTGGTTTATTTACTTTGAGAGGCCCTCACGAGGTAGAAAAATTGTGGCCCTCTTTGTTTAGTTTTTTTGTTTATTAGAGAATAATAAAATCTAAACAACTACAGATCTTTCTCTGGTTAATGGCTTTCATCAAATTAGCCAATTTAATTATTGAAATAAAATTCAGTAACCCTTCGTGAGGCTTCAACCAAAATCAATGAATTCTTAATTCCATGTGACTGGAAAGCGTCAAGGGTTTTACATAATCAATGGATATTTGAACAAAATTAATCATCTCCACCATTGAATTGACAAAAGCTGTCTAAAAATAAATATTTCGTTCTGGAATTATTTTTCCATCAAATTTGTTGGGTATCAATAAATGACACATCCCGTAATCGCCAAATGGATCCGTCATCACTTACCAATATACTCCCTCGCAAGCGATATTATCCAAATAAATCTCATGCAGTGAATGACAAATGGCCGAAAACTTCCATCACTCCCCTAAAAACGAGGCGCGAGAGTTTCCCCCGAATTCCAATATCCGTATTAACGTAGCTCAACAGCGGAAAACAGTATCATCCGGGTTGCATTATAGATTTATATATTTTCAGTCTTCAAATTGTCCCCCCATAGTGTGAAAATAAATATAAATAAATAATTCTCTTCTTCTAAAGAATGTTCAATTATCGTTCAATTGGAGTAAAAAATACTTTTGACTGTTGTCCACTCGAGAAAACCGCTTCCAGATTTTTTGTCTTCTCTTCTAACATGCTCTACACTATAAATTTAAAAAAATTTAAAACTTAAAAAAAAATTAAAAATTAAAATTTTAAAAAAATTTTTAAAAATTGATAGTTTGAATTAAAATCCGTATCAATAAAAATTACGTTAAAAAATCGAATGGCCTTGCCCGTCGCTTTTTTGTAGACGTTAACGAGTCTCTAATTTCTGATAATTCTGAATAAGCCGCATGGATTTTTTTTTAGGACCGAAGAGGCTTGTTAAATAAAAAAAAATTGAGTGCAACAGTTGAGCGACTTTCAACTTCATAAATACGTCCCCCCGTTGCCTCCCTTCAAAATAATTTACCCGCAAAGCTCTTGCCGCCCGCCAGAAGCGGACCACCGAGTCTTGTCCCAACCAACTACCATCATGTTGATCATCATAATGGCTGGTTAATTAGGTAATTTATATTGTCATCACACTGGTAATCTCGCAATGATTGAGATTGCATTGTAAACCATCAGTTGAGGGAGAATAGAAGGCACTGTGCGCCCCGTTCACAGTCTAACGAGATTAACATAATACCGCGAAGCCCTCCTCGTCATTAGGTGTCTGGCCCGTTGGCGAAGTGAAGGGAATGTTCAACGAGTATGGGGGTGTGCAATATAGAGGGCTTGCCAACACGGGTTTACCTCCGTCCTCATCACGTACTTCACCCCCACCTCCCCTCCCCTCCTCTGAATATAACACTATCAGTTCCTTTGATAACAAACGATTATTCTGCACTAGTACCCCCGGCCAAGTGTCCGCAAACGTCGAGGGATTTGCATTTTTGAGGCGAAAAAAAATCCCCCGAGTGTGGTATTGATCTCAATTTGATTAATTAATTTTAATAGTCGAATCTGACCTCTCCCCGACTAATCAGAGGTCAGTATCCAATAACATGATGTCCTTCTCAAACGTAATTACCGCCAGAATTTCCCTGGAGCTTTGCAATTGTTACTCGAATTAAATAACTGTTAAATATTATTTCCTGTCTCATTTGAAAAATTATGAAACTTCAACAGTGAACAAATTAATTAACCATTTAAAATAATAATTAAATCAACACTCGGAAAATTATTTAATCAATAATTAATTGCTTAAATAAAAATCATCCATCATTCACTTTCATCCGAAAATCTGATCAAAATTAAAATTCTTTGTAACTCAGACAATTTACTGTGGATATTTAAAAAAAATATGAAACAAAAAACATTAGCGCGGATTTACCTCCAATCGCATTCCGTCCTTCACCCCCTCCCCCCAAATATAATACTCCCTTTGAAAACAAACGAGTACTCTATCCGAGTGTTAATTCACAATATTCCCGGATTAAATTCATTGAATTGCACCAGCAACAGAAAACATTCCATGTAAATTTTCACTCCATCATTTTCTCTTTCGCTTCTTGAAATTGCTTTTAGTTCTTCCAAGTGCTTTGAGTAAAGGGTAGAATCCGCCTCCTCCACTTTATTTGGATAATAGCAGGCCATCATCAATAGCAATGCAAATGAAAACGAAATAAAAAAGAAAAGTGAGGATTTAAAGAAACGGGTTTGAATATCTTTCGCAGTTCTTTTCATTCAAAGAGATTCGCGTTAATTATTGCCCCTTGTGTACCTCCTCGTGTACACCTCCAACACAAGGTAACCCCCCCCCCCCCACCCCCCCGTCAGGGCGAAATTTAACACCCACTGCCCCCCGTCCCTCCCTCTATCGCTCTCTTCCCCTTTTATCTCTCGGGCTTAGTGTGCGTCGGTAGATAGAACAAATTCAGAATTCAATGTGCCTTTAAGTCGCAGTAATTTGCGCAATTAGAGCCGTCGAGTCGAACTTTCTCCCTATACTTTGCTGAGAATGCAGGCGCCAATGCAGGAGGTGAGTTAATGCAGGCGAGGATGAGGGCAAAGGCGTGAAGAATATACCCCTTCTACTTTGCCTCTCCACTCCTTTGTTTCAGGTCTACTTTAATTTGGAAGAATGTAATTACGGGAATATTTTAGCCTCCGGAGCTATAACAGTTGCAAGAGTCAATGGCTGAGGCCGCACGAGAGAAAAACTCGGGCCCTTCAGGAATTCAAAACATTGGAAACTTATTTTTCTTTTTGTTCCCTTTGTAATGATCTCAGTTGAAATTACCTCTCCAATGTTATTGATGGCTCACTACACGAGGCACTGAGCCCAATCGAGCGCCGAGACAGGATAGAACGAGTGAGTTACCCTCTAGTACTAGTTTGGATATTGAAGCGACCGGTCGTGTTTTTGTTTACTTTCTAGTCCGGTTGCCAAGGGCCTTCAATATTCCCTATAATATTAGTAGTTGTCCATTTCTCTACGACCACTGCGGTCATTATTTTTCATCTTGACGAGTGCCTCACGTACTGAACCGACGGGTTCAAGGAGTTTTTAATTTTTTTTTTTATTTAGTTTTTAACAACTGGGACGCCAGGAATTTGATCAGATCGTGGGGACTATGGCCTCTGGGTGTGAGGTAAGAATTCTACATTTTTGGTTTTTAAAATATAATATAGTTTTGATAATTTTGAAGTGCCAATATTAATTATTTTTTATTTTGACTTTTTTTTAGGGTAGTGCGTCTCCGATGAGGATTAACGAGACAATTAATGTCACGTCTTCGCATTCAAGGACATTTTTCAACGTTAACTAGCAGGGATCTTCAGCAGTTGGAGCAACTTTGGTTATTATCGTCAAGGTAAGCATTAAGCACTTTCGCAACTTGAGTAGACGAGCGAGTTCAGTCTAGCTCACAGCTTGACCCGTGTGAGCATCCGTTGGGGGTTCTTTTGCGTGAAATTAGAGGTTTAAAGGAACTTCTAGAGAAACGGTTTATGAGAATTAAACGGACCCAATTGAATATTTATTTACGCTACATAAATAATTTTTTATGTCTGTCTCGTGACTTAAAAATGCGATTCAGAATCTTGAGGGGGCGACCAGTAATTAATTTGAGAAGTTATTCCGTTATTTGCATTCAATCGCTTAATTCAGGAGTTTTTAATTAGCGATGAATGGAAACTAATAAATAATAGGTAATAATGGGCCATTGAAAATGGTAAACAATTATAATCTCGTATTTATATTCGACAATATGAAGTCGAGAGAAATAAAATTCACTTCCACGAATTAACGGTGACGAGAGACAATGTAAAAGTTGAAAACGCGGTCGAGACTTTTATCCTTAAATGAAAGTACTGGAGGAGCGTAAAGGACATACTTCAGCCCTCGAGCAGCTACTCAGGACTAGCAAAAGGCACTTGGGGTAAAAGTTAGTCTAAACAAGTAGTTACCTGCCTTTCAAATTTAATGATTCTTTTCCCCGGGAGTTTCTACGAGCATTCGCAGATTTCCGTAGATTTTCACGACATGGAAAAACTGAAAGGACAGAGGGGCCAAATCCGGGAATCGATGGAGTTGATTTATTCAGACTTTCTCGGCGGAAGAGTCTACAAACAATTGTCCTGTGATAGGCTGGGCTCGAGCGCCCATTCGAATACTCCGACTAGTACCAACGGTTTTGCTCGTCAATTATTTACAATTATTCTCCCCGCAAAAAATTCTCGAGACAAAATTCCAAACGCCGCAAAATGACAATTGGGTAATTGTCGTCTTCATTGACTCCAACAAAAAAACTAACATCTGTTTATTTTTCAAAATACGATAAAAAAAATTCATGTAAAGCCTGATCTCCACCGCACGTGGAAAAAGCCGGTACCGAAGCCCCTCGGAAAGGAGACAGTGCGCGATGATCGGACTTATCCCTCACTTGCATCCATTCACTGGCTGACACCCGCCGTCTGAGCCAAGAAAAATAAACGAAAATTCACCGGAAAACGATCACAATCCACGAAGCCAACTAATTTCCCCGGGTGCTCTCCAGCTCGAGCGACCACCCCTTTGCCCTATTGTCACTCTCTCCTTCCCCTTTTTTCACTTTTTTTCCCCCCCTCCGTCCACTAGTCCAGAAATTGGTAGATGGGGTAAACGAGATTTAGCTTCTCAGAGTGTTCACTTTTATAATGAAGACCGATGACAGCGAGCGAGACAGAGACCCTCCCCCCCGCCTCCCCCATTCCTCGCCCTCCGGTAAGTTGTTGGTCGGGAGAAACGCCGGAGGGGCCAACCAGGCAAACCCATTCATCCTGATTACAAGAACTGGTCTCCCGTGGGGACAAACCCGCCAGCTCTCGTGGACGTTGAGAGCAACATTGTCCTTCCTACTTGGACAATAGAAATGAGATGGACGAATTAAAAGGAGAAAAATGGGAATATCCATTTGAATTGACTATTCAGTGCGAATGATGGCTGGTAATTAATCTCATGATTTCAAGAACTACTGTCCAGACAATTTTACGTATTCATTAATTATTTAAAGTGGCAATTCACTGGAGTTGATTGATCTCTATCAAAAATATTATTCCGATGAAGAGATTATTCATTTTTACGGGGATTTATGTGGAATGAATGGAGTGTTTATTAAGTATTGAACATTTTTAATTGAAGGGGATGTATGAGTTTATTTATTTATATGGAGAAGATTATTGAAATAAATGAGAGAAAATCAAATGAAAATTTTCATTTGATGGAAAATGGGCGTATCGATTTGAATTGATTGTTTAAAATGAATTAAATTCGGTAATTAATTTCATCATTTGAGGGAGGGTTCTCTAAACGATTTTACGTACTCGTTAATTATTCAAATTAATGTGAAGTATTAATTCGTTCGAAGATTTATTGATCTAAAATAATTAAAATTTCATCTCCAGTTCACTCAAGCTCTCCGACATGTGATATTAAATCGAATTCAGAGAATGATAAAATTGTCAAATTATAAATTCCCTTAAAAATGTAATAACTCTCCAGTTGCCTGACATTTCCAATGAGACCATTAAATTAAAAAAATAATAATCTCCCGAATTGTCCATAAAATTCGGCTCTTGACGTTGTCCTTCCACTCCTCTGAGACAAAAAACTTTCATTAAATTAAACGAACATCCCACATCATTCCCGCCCGGTGAAAAAACCATAAACATTAATGAAGATGGGAGGAAAAAAAAGGGATGACAGCAGTAGGAGACCATAGCCAGACGGTAGCCGTCAGCCATGTACTCAAGAAATAAACGCAAGAGCCAGAAGGGATGGCTTCGCAGGGTACGTACGGATTATATGACTCGTACGATTTACAGGCACGTCAGGAGGCCACCCCAGGGGGGGGGGGGGGTTACTGACTGTACAGACGCCTGCGAGCACTACCACTATCTACCCCGCGTCACACAGCGCAACTTATAGAATGTCTGGGACTCACTCCACCTGTGAGTCGTATCTCACCCTCGCTTTCTCCCGAGTAAACTTTCACCTGCTCGCACGAATTCCCTTATACCCTACCAACTTTACGCTCCTCTCGGTATGTTTCATTCTTCCGCTTCTCTGTATTTCTTGGATTTTCTCTGGGTGAGGGGGGGAGAGGGAGGGCACACTCGCCAAACAATAAAGTGAGGTTGACTCGGAATTTTTTCGGAATGACATATACTGTCCTTCATGCGTCTACGACGTCGCTGCTTTCTTATCCTCTCTCGCTCGTCTCTCTCTCTCCGCCCCCGCCCTTACCTCTACCCCTCGATGGAAGAAAATTTCCCTAGCGGCAAAGTCCATTTACTTCTTTGCTATTTCACTGCGTCTGCTACTGCCGTCATTTTTCTTGGCGTCTTCTGGAGTTGAAATTTCTCTTTGTTGCTTTGGGGTGGGAGGGGGCGGCGGCGGGATGTTGGGCTGGCTGGGGTGTGCAGTTTGGGGGAGTTTTTCATTTGGAATTTCGGTACTTGCGTGGATCAACACTGTTTAACAATTTAACCTGAAAGTTTGGGAATCAACTGTTAAATTTTTTGAGGAAATTCCATGAAATTTTTATGTTTTTGGTTTTGTTTGGTGGCAGTTGATGTTGAAATTTTTTTTTCGCTCGCGTGACGACCAATTGGGAAGTGTTTTGAGAAATGAGGCGGTAATTTTCTTGAATGTTTGTTTGTGTGGCATTAAAACCACTTGTTTTCCTCTCTGTGATCGCAAAAAAATAGGGAAATCGGTGGAACAGTTTATTGGAGAAGATTATTTATTTTTGTGGTTAAGCCACTGATGCTCTCAGTCGAAATTTTTCATTATTTCAAAGCTCCTGAGAAGCCATTTCCGCTCGGAATTCGTGGGAAACAATTCACGACAATTAATTGCGTATTAATATCCAGAAAGACCGGATGAAGGAGAGCCACAAAAATTACCTACCCACCTCAAGCCATCATAAAATCTCCGGCTTAAACATTCCTGGGATTCATCTCCAGGTGGAACATTCTCCCTCCCGCCTTTCCACCGTTCATTTCCATTCATTAATTGGCACTCATCAGAGCAGAAAAAGCGAGAAAAAAAACAATTACCATTTGACCACGAATTCGTGATAATTTCATAAAATTCAACCCGGCAAATAGAATATGAATCCACCCGTGCATGTACTCGTCGCGTAAAAAGGCGCCGAGTAAATAATACACGGCGCGATGGAATGGGCGAAATCCCCCTGTTTATTTGCTCTCTTCTCGTTTGTTATGTACCGAGTTGTTTTTTTTTTTCCATTCGTCGCTTTTTGCAAAAAATTGAATAACGCTCCGGAGTTGCGTCTCGCTTGTGCTTTTCAGTCGAGACTGTATTTGCGTAAGGTGGGAGAAATAAATTAAGAGAGGAAAAGAACACAATTTACGGAGGTATGTCTCTGATTTTTTGGTCACTGAAATTCAATTTGAATTCAACAAGCGCAAGTTGGGAAAGATATTTCACGAAATTTCAGTGACATCGGCAATTATCGAGCTCATTTGTAAAATTGAACATTGCCAGCGACTGAATTTTTACGGAATTTTTTAGGTACAAATCACATGAAAATTTAGGGTAAATAAATTGGCGGTAATTGTCTAATCTCATCTCATTTTGATAATGGTCAAATTGCATCGAAAATTTTTTATTTTTAGAAGGTTGAGTGAACAATCGTGAACAATTTTAATCATTAAAGGGTCACACGACTCGCCCATTTCTCTCCCTTTTCATGCGTTTTACGTGAAGTATAATGCATCATAAAATGTGGAATTCTAAAATGAGAGGGAGAACCTCGCAAGTGTGACTCCACCCTGATTTATCATCGAGCCTGTTTTATCCCCCTCTTCGGGAGAATTACCTGTTCGGTTAATGTCCCTGTACAATAGGTAGACTAACCGCGATGGTTGCTAAAGTGGTTTTTAAATGAAATTTATGGCAGGCTAACCCAAAATAACGAGATTCGCCACTGAACATGCCAGCGTGGGATTTTTATTCTTAATCTTTGAGATTTAATACACCAAATGCTAGGAATATCCACCAGTTCTGCTTCGATATCGCTCTCTGATTGCATGATCCACACTATTCCGCAATAAATTAACGAAGAGAACTAGATCTTTCTCTCCATAAAAAATGATTGACCATAAAAACCATTTGATCCACAATTTGCAAGCCCACAATAAACGAATGTTTTTAAAAATAAAAAAAAGGTTCGCCCGAAGATGAACAACATTTTCGCCGCTCTCTCCTCCTTTTTAAAAAGACATTTCCAATTTTGACGGGTCGAAGGCAATTTTTACGATAAAAAAACAAAATTCTGGCTGTGGGTAAATAACACAAAAGGATGGCAATCCAAAAACTCGTCAATCAGCGAAAAATAATGAGGACGATATGACGAGAGAAAACAATAAATGAAGCGCGAAATTAGTTCCCCGGCACGTAACAAAGTGCGGTCATCAGCCCAATGACCTGACAGGAATTAGATGAGAGGAGTGAAGGTAAAAAGGTGTGAGTGAAGCACAACCCGCTGGCGAGATGAAGGAAAAAGTCGCGTCGAGGGGAGGGTGCGAGACAGTCTATGAAGGCTGAGGTACATTGGAGGCGCGCACGTTCGCAAAACGTGCCGGTTGTCCATCCATCAAGGCAACGGACAAGCTTCTGCCAGCGCTCCATCACCCTCACCCACTCGAGCTTAGATTATCCGTAACACTGTTCACCACTCACTCCAATGTAGTTCAGTGGGCCTTGTCCTGTGTTTCCGCGTTTCTGGGGTTTTAGGATTTTCGTGGAGGATCGTAAATGTCTCTATCGTCATTCTCCTGGATTACAAATCATTCCGATTGCTCTCAAGTTTGGATGATTTGATTCGGTAAAGTGGCAAGCGGGTTCAATGTCGACAAATGAAAATTGCTGAAAATTATATTATCCACATTTTTCTATTCAATTAATTGAGAGTTTTTTTTTCTTTGAGTTGTTAATTTTTAATGTTGATGCTTGAATTAATAATTCAACGACTGTATCTCATTGGAGACCCCCATAAATGCAAGAATCACAGGGAATAACGCGTCTAATAAATATTAAGAGACATATCATTATTTTATATTTTGAGCTTATAAGCCATATTTACGAGAGCCCCGTTGTATTCCTGCTCTGCGGCTCGCTATGGGTTATATACTCGGGGTTTTACTAAGTACAAAAGTTTTACCCCACCCGGCGCGTAGCCGGAATAACTTCAGCCAGTGGCTGGAGGGAGGAAGGAAAAAGCTAAGATCTCCCGATCCCCACATCCCTTTCTCTCCCTGCGGCTTATTCCCTTCATGTTGGCATTACTGCCAATTTGTGCGATGGACCTGCTGAAATATAGATTCTAAAGTTTCATTTTTGGCGGAATCGAGGACAGGGGGATAAAGACTTCCTATTTCTTCTTTATTCCATCATCCGGTTGCTCTTCAACTGAATATTTCACGAGATAATGCTGGAAATGTCCGATGTCGCTTCAGTAGTTTTTACAAAATTTATTTAGCCTCAAATTCGTCCCAATTTATTACTCCAATACAATAATTTTTATCTCAAAATTTGACGCAAAATTTGTGGCATTAAAAAATGAATTATCGCTCAATTGTCATGACAGTCTGAAATAATTCCCTACTCAACCCGAAAAAAAAAATGCATTTATGAACGAAAGAATTTCCTGTTTTCCCTCCATTATTCATGAAAACCAGACCCCCAGGCTCCAAATCTCCATCCCCTGTCATTCATTCAAAAAACCATCGCTCGTTAGAACTTTTGCTTACTGCCGGCACCTTCCCCCTATGACAAAAAAAAACAAAGTTCCCCAATTAGACATTACAGTAGAACAGGAACAAACGAGTGGAACTTGTCGGCTAAATTGGATTCAGTTCATACTATTTCGAATTTTCAGTAGCTCCCCTACACACCGGACTAACTGGTGGCTGTGTAGTTGTGCTTCATTAAAACTAAAACCTTCAAACAATTCAATCTCGCGAATGCTAGCTATGATTGTTCCATGAATAGTATACAGAGATGAACCGGGTTTAATGGGAGACTAGCAAACTTTCGGTTACAGTTCTGGCTGGGGTTTTCCATCAACGTACATTACTTACTGACCTTTCTTTTTTGGCATCTCGATGCGAGTACACAGCTTCGTACTCATATTTCTATGGGTATTCATTCACCCGGAGGAGAATTCAGATGTGGCCGGGCTTGTTATTCGCGGATTGTCACGTCGCTTTAGCTTATTCAACGTTTCAACACGTAAGATTTATTCAAAGTACTGAATCATTCTGCTGTCAGCTTATTGTTGACCTACTTCACACAATTTTCCACCGGCGAATGGCGGGGGGTGGGGTGCTATCGCATCAGGAAAAGTCAGGCCAAAATAATTCGCAACTTTGGTTATGCTGGGTGAATTGCTTATGGGCTTTGGAACAATTGCTTTGGGATGGCTTTCAGATTAGTTGCGGGCGGGTCTGTTAATATTTCGACAGATTGAGGATATTTATGGAGTGCTGAGCTGAACTGGGGGAAATTGTCCTCTGATTTCTGGTCAGTGACTCTAGCAGGAAAATTCACATTTTGGCAACTGACTGGATAAAATTATTGAAAATCTGGAATTTTAGTATTGAATTTTCGCCGAAATAATTTTTCAGTAAAAATGGGAGGGAATTAATTGAAACATGGGATTTTCAATATTTTTTACCACGTTAAAAAGAATTTTAGAGAATTGTATGCATCGCAAAAATTCTTTTGCTTGAAAATTTAATATTCTCGTTGAAAATACATGACCTGAATAATGCGATAATCCAACGATTCTTGAAAATTTCGAATTGTTTTTAATTGCTGCATCATACATAATCAATAATTGCAAATGTCTAATTTTTGTTGATATTCGCGGAGGGTAGAAGTATTAATTACCAAGTTGGCGAGCTGAAATATTATAAAACTGAAAACCCGTCATTATTTTCATTCCACCGAATTTAATTCAAGTATAATTAATTCATTGTGCTTCTGTCTGTTTTTGTGATAATGGAAACCCGTCATTACAACTCTTAAATTTCAAAGGATTTTATCATTAAAAAAAACCGATATTAATGGGACACTGAATATTCCCGTGAAAAATATATTCCTTGGACAATACGATATTCAAGAGATTTATTTGAATTCTGAATTTTCATTGGACGCGTCATCATTTCTCTTCGTGTCCCATTGTAACAGAAAAATCGATTAAATTTCTACTTCTCTTTATACTGCTTAAAATAAATTAAAATACTGCCCCTAAATTTTCAGTAATTAGTGATCAACTAAAATTGCCCATTAAATTCCATTGTTCTGGTGTTACCCCAAGTATACACGCCTTATCAACGAATAATAAGCGAGAATAACATAATCACTCCCGTCCTAACTCCGGAAATCTAATAATGACGAGATTATTGTCAGCATAAACCCCAACTTCGCAGGGGGAAAAAAAAACTGAAGTACCGGGGAAATGAAACTCACGTTTCAATTATCTACTGGCGTTTTCCGGAAAACCCCACGCGGCGTACCATACGAGTAAATCGTATTATCCAAGCACTGCGAAGCATAACGAGATTTAAATGAGAACAAATGTACAACTCAGCGCTCTTGGCATGGTTAAAACCTATTCCACAACTTTTACTCCCTTTTTAAGCTTTATCGTTTACCCGCCAGTTGTGTTGACAAGATTCGAAAATTGTGAATTCTCCGGGCGTATCTATAGTCCGAACGTATGTGGATGTGCGATCGTTGTACTGGAATTGTAACTGTAACGGTATTAGTTTAAAAATCGCGAACTGAGGGATCGTCGATTACAAGATTTTAGGCTGAAATAACAAAAGACCCAGCGGCAGAATTTTTTTTATTTTTCACTGGCAATTTTTTTTTCTCAATTGATTTATACGAATGATCGATTCCGAAAAAATCGGTATACATGGTCCCTGCCTAACGCAAGAGAACGGCTCAATTAAAATCCATCATTTTTACTGATAAACAGAAGAAAAAAAATTTGAATTGTGAGAAGTAAATCTCGTTTGCATTTTAAAAACATTTAATTTCAACGAAACTCTAATTTATCAACAGCGGAGTATACGAGGATAAAAGCATCCAGAAATTCCGGGTAAAATCAAATCTACGAAATAATCCCATACCCAGAAATTCCCAGTACCCATGGAACAAAAATACATTCCTCATTAACCAAACCCAATTATTTACCCAATTTCTCAAATTAGTTATTTCCTACACGAGCGTACTTAATCTGAGCCAGCTAAAAAATTTACAATTTTAATTCAATCCCGCCCCCAGAATTATTTCCTCGCAGTGAGACCTCCAGTTATACCTCATCATACCATCTAAAAAAT
Organism: Psyttalia lounsburyi; assembly: GCA_030522865.1. Taxonomy (NCBI): domain Eukaryota; kingdom Metazoa; phylum Arthropoda; class Insecta; order Hymenoptera; family Braconidae; genus Psyttalia; species Psyttalia lounsburyi. Next base: position 13,626 of record JAPYZN010001151.1, read on the forward strand.
TCTCCTCTGCATCACATGTACGTAAATCCCCTCCCCAATTTTCACAATTTTTAATTAAATTCCCCCCTTCCTCGCCCCCCCGCGTTACGCCCAAATATTCTTCTTTATCATTATTATTTCGGTCTGTTGGTAATATAAAATAGAAAAAAATCTTTCCCTCGGCCTTTTTTTCAGAATTCAAGCCACGAGTAGCGATACGATACCCCAACGTACCTAGATTTTACTGCTACGCGAGAAAATGACTTTTTGCAACGGGATAACTCGTAATCGCGCGAATGGGTCTACGACCCCCTTTTATAATTTGATGTTGCGTGTTATTATAGTACCATTAAAACTCCAGGCATCTACTAATTACGTGCACGCAGAGCGCGGGAGATGGGTAAAGGGTGGAGAGGCGGTGGGTGGTAGTGGGCGGTTGGTTGAAAGGGATGGGGAAGGGCGAGAGGTGGGAATGAGGAGCCAGCGAGGGGTATGAGAAAGAGTGGAGAAAATGTGAGAGTGAATGAGGAGCATCTGTGCATGTACAGTCTATACATATGTATCCAGGTTTAAATCAATATTCAGTTGTTTCTGTGGTATAGCCATCCACACCCGTCGTTTGAGCCGGTCGTATCAGGCGCATTGGCGAATTGAAATTTCATGGTGACAATTGTCGATATGAATAATTGAATCTAGTCATCAGGTGTATCGTAGGGTTCAAGGATTTTGAATGCAATATTTCAATTTTCTAATTTTTTTTTTTAAGAAAAGTTCTAGAATTTTTCCAGTCTCAAATTATCGGCAACTGATTGGGCCTTTCACGCCTCAAATCCGGACTTTTAATAATTTATTTGATCAGCCTAAATCCCAAATAAAAATCGACATTAGCTTATTCCACTTGAAATATTTATCAATTCCATAAGAAATTAGAACTTCAAATCGCCATTGACTTACTCATGACTAACTGAAAACGAATATTTACGATCAATCGAGATATTTGTCTTCCTGTTGAATGTTCCAATTTCGCGCGATCCGCGCCTGACCATCTCCGGACTGCACCCCTCGCTCCAATCGTCGAATGCATTGAACTACAGTCAATGGCTCACTGATTTTCATTCAGTTCTACATGTGCCAATGCACATTGGCACGCGATTCTCCTGGAAATAGCATTCGTGAGAAGGGATAGGATTTTCTAAATGCACTTACTCCCGCGAAATTGTTTTCCATTGGCAAATAGAAAAATCGAATACACCGTAAAACAATTGTCATAAACACGTGAGACAGGGATTATGCTGTATCCCATAAAAATTCGCGTGATTCAATGAATTTCCCCGGTGGTGAAGTAATTTTCATGATATCCGCCATACCCGCACTTGTATCCCACCAATTTTTCAGAAGTAAATAGTGCACCAGTCCCTCTCTCGTCTCTATTTCTTTTTTCGCCGCAGGGCGAAACTCCGGACATTGCAGATGAACTCGTAAAACTGGAGAAGCAACCCAACGAAAGAAAGAAGCGGGCAACAAATAGACGAAGAGAGTTATACCGCAGAATACATTTGAATGTAATTCAAACGTTGGGTTGCGTCCGACGCTTCAACCCATTTCGTATAATACCCCCTCCCCCCTTTCGCCAACAGTTTTATGGTAATTTTACACAATTTTCCAACTAGTGATACTAAATACAGTGATACATTTTTTTTTAATTCACGGAAAGGAAGGGAGAATTGATTGAGAGACGATCGTTAGAGGGGGAAAAAAAAAACGGAAAATCGTCGGCCCTTAGATCATGGCAAACAAGTTCGTGACTGTGATGGCAAATCGATGGGAAGACTCGCGCGCACTCTGCAGTCGTAATTCACCCGAAACCGACGGTAAAACTGTCTTAACCGAGGTTTTAAGATCGGATTCGCTTGGTTTTTTTTTTTTTAGTTTTTGAGGCAAGTGGAGGGAACATATTTCAGGGAGAATGTAAAGAATTTTGAGCTGAGGACTCAAGGCTCGAGTGAGACCTTCCAACGTCTCAGTTCAGCTCCACTTTTTTTTTGGTAAATATTACGAATAATATTTCGTTTAAAACGATGAATTTTTATTTGCGAATTATAATCACGTGATTCGCGATAATTTTTATCAAGAATTTCCACGAATGAGGAAACAAATTTACGCATCAATATGCATTGTTGCACGTACCCACACATCCCTTTCAATATATTTCCCATTTCCCTGAGTACTCTTTCCTCCAATTTTTCCGGTTGACTGAATCTGCGAGCCGAGTGCAGATTGGATGATAAAATAGATTGAGTGCGGTGTGAAACCACGGGGAAGGTTACGGGTTATTAAATAAATTGTAGGTAGGGGCGGACGATGTAACGGGGGGGGGGGGGGGGGAAGGTACGAAAGAACAGATATTGCAAATTCACGTCGAACTGGAGAGCCACGGGGTTGCGCATCATCGTTGAAATTTTACGAGCGACAGCTGGTGGTATGATTAAACTTGATATCTCATTTTGGATCTTATAATCTCCCTCATCAGCGCGGCCTTGTGTTTTTATCCCTCTCTGCTCACTTTTTTTTTTCCTCTCCCTTCGTTTATAAAGAGGAGGATGAAACATCAACTTTATTAAAGGCCGCCACTTTTTTTCTCCTCATCCTTAATGGACTATAAAAGTGTCATCATGCGCTGACTAGCCGCACCCCACGAAAATAATGCCCATCCGGCATATTGATTTTTCAGTTTTTTTTCCGTTTCCGGTTTTGGGAAGGAATGTTTGTAGAGCTCACTGAATTTTTTTTCACAAATTGAAATTGCAACAGACGCGTAATAAAATATACTTCATTGCAATGTATTTGATTTTTGAACGAGATTTTTTTATTCGAGATTTGTTTTTACTCTCCATTTGGATTCAGGGTTTTTTGCTGCTAAAACCAGTAGAATTTTTTGTTCTCACTTCGAGCAACTGCGAATTCAATCTAGAGACTACCGATGGGAGATAAAATTGGAAATTGGAAATTTCAAGCTCGATACTTGTAATTTAATCATGCTATGTCAAATTTAATTTCGGAAAATACTCAGGAATTACGAATTTCTACTTCCCGATTTAAAATCCCCCCCCCAAAAAAACAAATTACGCCAAACTGCGGAAACACCCAGCGACAGACAGAATTTTTTGCGAATTCCGTGGATCTACTGGTGGCAATTAAAATTTTAGGCAACTGAAATTTCAATCTGCAGACGAAATACAACCGCTCAACCGCACATATCTACGCTTGTCTCATGCAAATGTTGTCTGTATGTACACACGTAGGATGGGGCGAGGATGGATGTATCGGGGGCAAGTTGGATATAGTTACCAGCGGTACTGGCTGGACAGTGATTAAAATGAGGGGACGGATATGGGAATACGCTGCATGCAGGTGGACCTCTTTTTTTTTTTCTGCCCGCCGGAAACCACCGCGAATTGTGCATTTCATCTGATCATGATATGCGATATTGAATAAAATTTTATCTCGAACGGGAGCATAATTTTTGACACTCTTGAAAATATTCATTGTGAAATCCCATCTGCGCTGGAAATAATGCCAGCGGAAATGAATGACTCTATCGAACGATTGCGATTCAATTTCGTGGAAATATCACGGGAGATGTTATCGAGAGTTGTACGAATAATGTCGGGTATAATAATATTAAAATTCGTGATATTTTTGGGTATGATAATTCGTGAATAAAAATTTTACTGTTGATAACTCTGGCGCTGAGCCTGCTGCTCATCTTTTGGAGACAATTAATTGTCACTTATGTCGTTTATTTGTTACTAGGGCCCTTCTGATTGTCATTATCTGCCGAATACCTCACAATTTTCAATTAATCCAATTGATTAACTCGTTTGTTTACAACGGAACTATATGAACATGTTGACGATTACCTGCTCACACTAGTTCGAATTTCCACCGCAAGGCGCCCACGGCATGGGCCACGCCCCCCTCCCCCCGCCGTAGAGTTTCCAATAGTAGCAAAATTTAATTGCTATTAATTAAAATAAGTAATTAAAATCTAAATGACTCCATTGAGGTATCCACAAATTATCCCCCTCAATGCAATTAATTTATGCCGACGCAAACTATAGATTTCGAAAATATTCGTCGCGGAATGTCATCTGCAACGGAAATAAATAATTTCATCGATTAAATGCGATTGAATTTCAGGGGATTATTACAGTAGATATTATCAAGAGCTCAATGAATAATATGAAGCACAATAATGTCATAAAAATTCATAACCATATTTTCAATCATCTCAATTTAATTAAATAGTTTTATCACACATTCAACTATCGTTAATTTCAACGATTTTCCACAAAAATTCGCCGCTCGAAATTTTCTATATTTTTTCCTTTGATTTTGTTGTAAAAAAAAACATTCAAAATTCCAAGTAAATCAAGAGAATTCTCGAGAAAATCCGTTAAATATGTCCGCAACATATTCTCTCGTGGGATTGAAAAATTAAACAACTCTCCCGTCCAACCGATTTTTCAATGAAAAATATTTGCACAGCTACAGGCTCTCGATAACGCACAAAATCCCCCCAAAAAGGTGTTATGTAAATTTTCATCATGAGAGTGAAAAAGTCAATGGTGACAAAAAAAAAATGCCGAAAAAGAAAAATACGTTAGGACGGATAAGCACGAGCGCCAATGAATCCCCTTCCAGGTGGTCTTATTCGGGGGCACTGGCGGAAAATGTGAAAAATTCCCATTAAAGGATTCCAATAGCCGCGCCCGGCGGGTCGGGGGGGAGGGGGCAGGGGTTTGGGAGGGGAAGAGCGCGAACGGTGTGGATAGGGTGTCAGGGATATAAAACATAATATTATTTCCGGGGGAAGCAGTGCCTGGCGCAAGAATTCAATTTAGCCAGTGACATAATACTTTTGCTGCACACCCATAAGGCGAATTCGCGTAGATAGAGGGCGAGAGTGCACTAAGAGCGGGAATAGTTGCACAACTGGTGTGTTAGAAAAGTCAGATCTTATTTTCACACGTAAAATCAGCGAAAGGATTCAATCAGCCAAATCCGGGGGACGAGTGAATATCCAGGGAAAAATCCCATTCTTCCGGATCGCACAGTGGATGCTCGTTGAGTCAAAAAATTCTTTCATTCACTCTCGCGATTGGGCTCGAATACTATTTTCTTTTTTTTTTTATCCTTTAATTTGGGATTTTAGGGTTTTTGTTGGAGGACTTTTCATTTTCGGCTCAACCTGATTCGGTAGAATTTTTTTTTCAGTAGTGGGAGGCGATTCTAGAATAGAATAGACGTCTGGGGATGAATTTTCAGGGAAAATTTTTGATAAATCCAGGGGAAAATCAGAATTTTAGTGATTGATCATAAATTTACGAATGAAAAATTCATTAATCGTTTCCATCGATTTTTTATTGCTTTAACAAACCTTTAAATGATGGAAAATTATTGAGTCTCTGTAACTTAATCAAACCCTCCCCATATCAACGTAAAACCAGTAATTAAAAAAAATCCTGATAACTGGAAGCGATCGTTACTCGGCATTTTCAATTAATCTCCACTGCATAGGACATTGAAATCCATCGAGTAGATATTAGAGAGAAAGAGAGAGAGAAAAAAAGGGAGAGAGAGAGAGAGAGAGAGCGAGAGACGCAATCTTACTGATGCACATGCACACCAGCGGACTTCAGGAGTGAGTATAACATTTTCACCGGTGGGAATCGAAGCCATTAACCCCGGGTTTTCCCTCCGTGGGTCAGGAGCCCTGTGGTTTATCCCACCGCTAAATAATTCCAGACTGACCCAGGACGCCCAGCCAGCCGTCTCCCTCCCCCCTTGGCCGCCACTCGACTATAGTCCTAAGATCGACGGGCGAATTCTCGTGGCGCAAGCTATCGACTCACCTCATTCAGGCTCACTTTGAGCGTAACACGAGAGCACTTTTTATACATCAAAGAGGTCAGCTCTCGAGGCATTCATTTTCCACGAAAGGAATAAGAAAAAAGACCTCACATCAGAGGTATTAATATCCGGTATTAAGGCACTTCTCGATTCCACTGATGCTGATGCGAATAATCGATTTTCATTCGTCTCCTCTCGTTTGGATTGCTCGCTGTTGTCTTGCGTTAACAATATTTCGAGTTACGAATGATATTTCGATTTGATTGGTCGTTTGGCGATAGCTTTGGAAGTTTATGTCGTTTGTGCACTGCTCAATGAATATTATTCAAATGTGCTCATTATTTTAGGGGAGAATGTGGAAAATTGCATTGACCGATTGAGTAATTTTTCCCAGGCGGGCCAATCTATCTACTGACAATTTATCTCGGTGTTTTATTAATAATTAACGAAATATTTACACCAGTGAATCATCAGTTGAGAAATCATCCAATCCCCAAATTATAATCAAGCCCATGCATCACCGAACGAGTTAAATCCCATTCTGAATGCAAATTACCTGAACTTTGCAGACGTACCGTTTATTTATGCATTTAATCGTAGATGTACTAGATGCAACACCTACTGGGACACTGAGACAGAACAAATTATTCGTAACATCCTGGCGTGTTGAGAGTAATATGCTCTAGAGGTATTCGTACGTCGAGCAGTAGTCGAGAGGGGTAAAGCCACCTTCGAATAGCCCGAGTGCAGAACGTACTCGTAAACCAGAAACTTGGGCAATCACAACTTACCGGAAGTCCGCCCGAGGATTGAGCTCATAAAACTCCAGTAATTGTGAAACACGCTGAGCTGAAGAAAAGTAGAAATTGGCTGTGGAATTATGATTATTGGTTCACGACTGAGTGGGGATGTTAAATATTTCAAGTTTTTCCTCGCATTTCTATTTTTCGAACGAGTGAACATTCCCCCTGAGGTATGAAATGTAAAAAAATTGCATTTGGTATCGATTTCATTCGCGATTGCTACCTATTCTCCTCGACTACCCGCGCGAGAGATCAATACAAATTAATTTTTAATTTGGTGATAACTTAATGAAAATTATCCAGTTTTCCGTGAAAAATTCCCCAAATTCTCGATATTTCGAGGGAAAATTTTGTTGGGCTCTCAGAGACTGAAAAAAAAATTCATATTTGATATCGATTTGAGTCTCGATTCCGGCTCATTCCGCTCGACTACCCGCACACATTGTTAAATTTACATTTCACTCACTCATGAGTGAAGTCAAGATAATTCTCTGTAATGTTGAGCTGGCTTTTCCGTACGAGAAATTGAATGAACTCAGAGCGTGAAAGGATGATAAGAATATCATTTCTACCGCTGGCGAGGCGCAAACGGTAAATGGAATAAAAAAAAAAGTGTCGGGGAAGGCAAAAGGCAACTGTGTATTGAGGTGCGAACTAACTCGATCTAATCTCCAAAGCTCCACATGCACACAGATCTTCTCCCTTGGTAACGGCAGACTCCTCAGACTGAGGCCTAGGGTAATCCCCGGGTATTACTCAAACTTGGGCTACACCCCTGGCATAACGGCAGCCGCAAGCCGGCAGGTTGGCGGGCATGTCTGCGGGAGGGGATAGGAAAATTTCAAGCGAAATTCTTCATTCGCCGGTGGAAAATTTTCCCTTCAATCATCCCTACTATTTCTGAAGTTTCCGTAATATTTCAGGTCTCCTGCGGTTTCAGAGAATTTTATCATAAAAATTCGGATTTTTTGGTGAGAATCTATGGCAATTGCAAATGTTCTTTCAATAATTGCTGGGAAATGTTTGCCTCCCTAAAAAAAAAACACCACAATTTTCCCCCTAAGGCCTCTGATGTTTGAAAAAAGTGGGGAAACCCCCTCGCGAGGGGAGGCTTCAAGAAAAAAAAAATCCCGTTTAAAAAGAAAATAATAATCCGATTTTTCAGCTCAAAACCAACCGAACTTTCCGCTATTCCCCGGAAAATTGTCAAAGCGCTTATTTCTTAAAAAAATCAAAACTGTTACTCACCACATGAGCCGTAAAGAAAAAAATATATCTCAAATTTCATATTTCACCGAATAATAACATCTCATCATTTATTTTTGAGCGCAAAAGACATTTCATTTAAAAACAGCCAATACCTAAAAAAAAAAAATCCGCTACGTCCGACAAGTGCATTGTTCCCCTGGATATCTCCATGAATAGAGAACCCGATATCCCATAAACTCGACGTTCCCCGACTATTGTCACTGTAACATGACACACCTTAACCGAGAGCCGTGCGACTGATAGAAGAGATCAGATTGTTAACGAAGCAGATTTATGATGAGGTGTGACATGGAGGTGACGACGAAGCGTTACGAGCATGTACTGTCGAGGGCGGTGGGGGGGGGGGGGGGGGGGGGGGGGGGGGGGGGTTTGATGCTAGAAACCGAGTGTACAGGCTCCATACGAATTTCCATTCTCCCGTTAATTCTCCCTCTCTCTTTCCCTCTTCCCTCCAACCCACCCACTCACTGCGGCCCCAGCCGACTCACTCACTCTTCTGTCGAGTAAGTTAGCGCAGAGCGCGAAAACACTCGACAAAGCAACCGTGCACAGGAGCCGCAGCGTAACACGCACATGCCAGGAAATTCGAGTGAAGCCGAGCCTACAGGGGTTGAATATCGATGTCTTTCGATAACGTCACCCAACCAACACCGATTGGCACTTGTCTCGCATCAATCCACCCCTTTTCAGGTGGAGGAGAGTGCCGGAATACAAGTGTCATGACCAGATTTTTTTTTCACGTGTAAAATGGAAAATTTCTGGATGTAGGGGATTTTTTTTTTTGAATTTCCGGTAAATGCGGAGAGTTATGGGATTTCGGTGGGCTTGGAGGGGAAAATAGGGGCGGGTTTCAGGGGGAGCAACTGGGAAATACAGATAAAATGGTGCGTGGACAAAAAGATTTTGGGGAAGAAATGAAGAGGACGCTCTATCGATTTTTGGGGGATTTTCAAGGAGAATGTCTTAGAGAAATTTTTTTTTGTGTAATTGTATTTAGAATTATATTTTTGAGTAGATATTTATCGACTGGACATTTTTACCTGACGCTAATGATCAATTAATTAATATGAGACAATTTTCATTGAAAGACCGCTACAAACGCGAGAAAAAAGTCAACTGAATATTTCCACAAACGGACTCTCCAATTTTGCAACAATCAATTATATAAAAAGTGAGCACCCTCTGATTCTACGCTACCAACCAAAAATAAACCAAATTCGCCAGTTTATTCGGCCGATTTTGATGTGCCCACATAGTTTCCAGAACATTCTGACTTCGCCAGACCATAAATTCAAAAATAATCTGAAATTGCAACGATGAAATCGCGTGTAAAATGTTTTGTGTACCTGGTAGTATTACGACACGTGGACGTGTCAACTTACAACAACGGGTTCGGTGCACCCTGAGTGACAAAGAACCAAAACTTTGAAGTAACAGTATACGAGCTGTGCACAAACCCTCTCGCCCTACGGCAAAAGTTGCATGGGGTGGCGAGAAAGCCGAATGGAGGAGGGACGAAACACGTAACCTGTGACTGCTTCTGGAAGTTTTATGTTTTTTTTTTTTCTCAAGGAAACGGGTGACGCGTGCATGTTGCCTGCAGCTTTATCCTCCATCGAGGTGAGAAGTTTTAGCCATACATGTTGTCAATGGTTATTGGCGTTGTGCAATCGATTTGAAATTCGACATTACTTGCGAGCTCTATATTGAAACGGCACACGGAGGGTATTATCTGGATATTACTCTATTCCGTTATTTTGGAGATGTGAGATGGAGCACGAGCGATCGACAATATTACACGGGTGGAAAATTTTATCAAAACAAAATTCAATAAAAAGTTTTTCAGTTTTTTTTTTCATCTCAACGGTATATTTTTCACTCCTCAAATTCTCTAAAAATCCATACAATTTTAGTTCAACAGAAATACCATTGAACATATTGGATAAATTTTAATGAAAGGATTTTATTTGATTTGAATTCCTGTAACTGTGATTCGAGAGAATCCTCTATATTCTCGTTTCGAATTCTCGTGTTATTTTTTTCCTCGCAGTTATTACAAAAAAATTTGTTGTGAAACCGGCTTACGGTCTCTAATTTCTCCATTTTTTAACGCCGAAAAATATGGAATTGAACTCTAATTGATTAGTGCGCAGGGACCAATTGATATTTGCTTTTACTTAATTATTATTCCGACAAAAATGTGAAAACCGTTTCCCTATAGAAATTTCGGGCATGTGGTTATTCAAAGTAAATATATTCATCGAAATTATATGTATATTATATACATATTATGATACATTATATATTTTTCCCATTGTAATCGCATTAATGGCATTGCACCCACTCCACAATTGCAAATTCGACGGTTTGACATTCCTCCCCCCGTCCGAGATAATATTTTCCCTCGATCAATGGCCACAGTGTAACCCCCATTTCTCCTCACCAGATACCATTCCTCCCTGAATTACGATCGCCAATGCAGACGACCGTTTTACCCTCAACCTTCATCCCACTTCGTCTTCCCCCAGCTAAAACTTGGGTGCGTTCTACCAGCCTTTTAACCACCGCTCGCCCCTTCCCACCCCCCCAAGTGATAGTCGCGGGTGGATTCGGGTCGCGCGTAAATTTCCGGAATCTTACGGTGATTTATCGCGCGCGGAGATATAGGTTGCCTCACCGGAAGGATTTAGACTGGCCCGTGGCAGTCTCAGCTGGTTTCTCTCCCTCTCTCTTTCTCGTAACCCACTTTCCACCTGTGATTCTCGTCTAAG
>JAPYZN010001152.1:0-18547 GCA_030522865.1 Psyttalia lounsburyi
ACAGGGGTTGCATATTTTTTTGGATGGTTTTGGAAATGGTTGAAGTGGGAGACTTGAAAATTTCTACAAAGGCTTCATATTCGAAACGAACGAACACAATTTTTTCTCTTTTTGAAAATCAACCCGTGAAGGGTTAAAAGGGATTCAAATTTATTCATATGATTTTGGTAGCCAGTAAAGTTAGAAATTTGAAAATTTCTGTGGCTGGCTTATTTTCGAAATGAACAAACCTAAATGACTGAGTGATAACCTAATGAAAATGCATAATGATTTAATTTATCTTGACATATAATAAGAACGATACGAAGAAATTCGTTGATGGAGAATTGCTACTGGAAAAATAATGAAAAGAAAATAACATGACAAAAAAAGCATCAACGTAGCGGCCGCAACGGCGCTAGTAATATAATAAGTCACAGGCCCTTACAATGAGATCAATGAATCTTATTCGTTTACATATTTTTCCCCAAGTCGAAGACTACAAATCCCCCTAGTCGCGTATCCTTCGAGCTTTGTCTTAAACTCCAAGTTTATTGCTGTTGTTCCCTCCATTAATGTCTTTTAATCATTTCAAAATGACTTGGAGTATGTAACTATAGGAAGAGGAGGAAGGAGGGAGGCGGACCCCGGGGTCACGAGAGCCCAGAACAGAAAATGTTCGAGCCGCCGGCGATAAAAATCCTCGACCCCCCGTTGAGGAACTCCGGAGGCCTCCCTATCCTCACCAGATTTTTTTTTTATTTCAATCTTCTGTCCAATCGCTTATTACCGTCTCTTCGTTACCGTTTTTATTAATCATCAAAGATCCCGGTGGGAGAAGAATCTCTTTTTTTTTCCTTTCGTGGTTCGTGAAATTATCGAGAGGCAGGGGAAGGGGAGTACGACGGAAATAGATGGAGAGTCATGTGGAAGTACGTGGTTGAATGCTGGGAATCATCTCGAAATACATATTCAGGATTTCAGTTATAAATAGATTATTGAATTCTCGGGATTCGAGGAATGCCATCGGAATGAGGGAGGAATGTAATAATTGACAATTACCGGAGCTCTGGACGAATTTTTATGAGAATTTGATTCTTAATAAAAACAAAGATCAGTAATTGGCGAAAATAAAGAAGAAATGCGCCTGAAGTGCCAATTAATTAAGGGCATATTGCGACGCTACTCAAATCATTTATGAACTGATGATAATTCATCGTCATGATTTTTACGCCGACTGTTATTTTTCTTTTAATTATTCAACGTGTCACCGCAACAACAAACACGCTATAGGTCAAAGTGGCAACCTGTTGAGCTTCCGTGGCGTGTAAAATACGGCGACGCTGGTGAGCCATTCGTATCTCATCCCAAGCGTCCACCACCACAGACTTACCCCACATTTACAAATGGAATTGAGACGGCACAGATTCTTCTTTCCACTCTTCCTCATTCGGTCCTTCTTCGAAACGTCTGAGGATTGTATTCATACAGATTCGTATCACGAGCGCGTGCTGCCTCAGCGCAAAACTCTCCATTTACTCTTCGGGCTCGAATGTTGTTTCGAAATGAGTGAGTGAAAATTTGAGAGCGATTAATGTGTTGATTTTCGCCTTCCACTTCTCACGTTATCTTTCACAATTTCTCAAATTAACTGAGCAATTATTCATAATTTTCATTGCTTTTTTTTGCAATTTATTTTCGAGACATTCGTTTCGATTGGTTGCATCGTCAATAAATAAAATAAATTATGAATGATTTCCATAAACCCACACAAATGTTATTATTGCCAAAAATTTACTTCCGTAATATTTGTGAATATTCTGAATTTATTGGAAGCCTCAAATTTAGACGAGTCTTCCTTCTCCATTTAATCCTTTTTAAAATCTCATATTAGGTTCGTAAGGACATCCCAACAACGACGTCTCTCAAATTAATTAATAATCAATTAAACAAAACAAGCCAGTAATTGCAATTCCCTTCACAAATAAAAATCCTCCGCAAACGTAATAAAAAATAACAAACATCAAATTGCCCACTTCACGAAAAAAAATTTCCAAGATAATCCTCATCCATAAAACATTTCCCCTGACCCTATTACTCGTCGCTGCAGTGATTATTCACCTCATAAAGATTCCAGTGACAATTTTTATATCCCTAGAATCTCCCCAAGATTAAAGTTGCTTATTAAATTTACGTTGAGTACATAAACAAAATTTTTTCTCCCCCATTAATTACACCGTTTAACTGGAATTCAATGATATATAAATTTATGAGGTAATGTCGTACTTTCTCCCGAGATCTCTGGTGTATTGGTGTGTTAGAGGGGACAGAGCCACTGCACCGTTAGCCAGCCGGAAAAATTGTTTATGTGCTTGTCGGAAAAGTTAAGCAATATTTTTATGATGAAAAAATGAAAATAGTCGTCGAGTGCAGTGACTAAGTAGGCCTGGAGAGTTAATGCTGGAAGTTAGTTGGGATATAACGATGGCGTTTCTCAGTAGTTTTATCGTTCGTACAAGAGGGACCGCGTGCGATCAACTTAATGACGCCTGGTATGGCTATTGAGTAGCTCAATACACTTTGTGCGTGGCGATATATTCAATGGGTAGGGTAGAACAGGAGGAGGGAAAGGAGTACAACGTTGTACTGTACCTTCTAATTGTACAGGCAAACAGGGGACGCTTGTTACGATATCAACGTAAATTGACGCTTTCTAACCCTCGGGCTGCGGTGAGTATCTCGGGCCATTAATCAAATTCTTTTGGGATGAAAAAGTCAATGAGTCGCTATAATTTCTGACGTATGGCACTGTTGAGGTAACAGTCGACCAGTTTTTGCGAGCTCTTTTCAATATACAGGATGTCCAAGAACTCAACGTTCAAATTTCAAGTGAAACCCCGGGGGGTAAAATTCTGAATGAACAAGTCCTGACGAGAAAGTTTTTGGAGGTCCGGTGATATTAGATCATTGTTATTAATTAGTCAACAAATTTTAGTGATTCGACATGTCATTTTTCATCTGTTTTCAATATCCACAATTATTTACGCAGGATGTCCGGGAATTAAACGTCCAAATTTTGCATGAACTCTTGGGGATAAAATTGTGGATGAAAAAGTCCTGAGGAGGTTGTCGATTGGTTAAATTCTCTTCGGAGGATCCTCTTCGGATTGGAGATGTAATTTTCAATATCTAAATAACTTACTGGGCAGTCAACAAATTGTACTGTGCGTCACGGTAATTGTGTACCGAGCGGCCAAAAGACGACAACGACCGCTGTCGCTGAAATATTCCGAAAAATCCGTCGCTCCACTTTCTCTAAAATATTCCCTCCGTTGCCCTTCGACCCGGCATTTCATGTAACCGATGTTCAATCTCCCTCCCCCTCCATTATTTATAATCGTCCTCATGCCGATCGAACTCCCCGCGGGGTTCTCTTCCCTCGCCAAACAAAATCCCAAAAATTTTACCATGGGAAAAAAATGAGATAGAAGCCAGAGTCGTTCGAGCTCTTGTCGGAAAATAATTAATATGCCGTGGACGCATAACTAACGGCCCCACGGAGCAGTCTGTTTGTTTTCGGATGTCTTCCCTTTCTCTCTTGCTCGCACACACTCGACCTCCCGCTGTTACTCGCCAGTGGTGGGGAGGGACGAGGAAGACCAAAGGCCCCAGCCAAAACGTCTCTCTCCAACATGGAGCGAAAAATACATTGAATCCCTCCACAGATTCAATGCTGTCCTCCTTCCGCACACTCTGTCCATCCTTTTTTTTTTCAATTTTTTTGCCTCTCGTTTCATCGGCCTCTTTCTTTCAAATAAAATAGAGGGAGAAGTAGCCGCCGGCAGCAGCAGCAGCAGCAGCAGCAGCAGCATGCCTATGCCTCCCTCTACCATATATTTCTCCTCAGGCCTTAATCTTTTTCTTTGTGACTCGACTGTTTTAGCGTCTTCTTCTTCTTCTTCTTCATTTTCTTATTCTCCTCCTCCTCCTCCTTCTCTCGAAGCATTTCTCATTTATTTCCAGTCTTTTTTGTCTCTTTCTCTTAATTCTCCGATGGTAAACTGGCGAATCGCCGCTGGGGCCTTATTAGCGGGACTAGAGACGAATGAAGTAATGGAGGTCCGACGTTTTTGCTGAAGAAAGTTTATGTGACATGTTTGGACGAATTTGATGGACATGATGGGGAGAAATTAAATGTGATTAGTCACGTATTTTAGAGGGGCCGAGGGGACTGGGATTCGTAATGACAGGGGGATTGAATAGTTTTGGCTGACGCTAGTGGTTTATTTTGTTAGCAGGATCAACAGGTGGTCGGGAGGTCAGGTGCTACTGCAATCAACCAGAGTGCGTACCGCAGGGCTACATGTGTCGTGGAAAAGGATGTTTTACGGAATTGCCATCCAGTGCCGGTCCACTCGCGATGAGACCTGAGCACAGTGTCTATAATGGCTGCCTGAAGAAGAGCTTCAAGGAGAAACAGTGTCCCCCGGGCTTCTTGTGCTGCGATCAGGATCTCTGTAATCATGTAGATAGTCCTGCTGTCATGAGCAGGCTCAACAAGACACTGCAAGGTTTGTATTGATGGCATGAGAAATATTAGAAATTGTGAAAGAATTTTTAAATTGGAAATTTTTGATTAAATTGAAAATTCTGGCACATTCTTCTATCAATAAAATGTAATATCAGTTATAGCCATATTATGGCATCTTCAGCAAATAGGGATCACGAAATTAATTACATCAAAATTATAATAATTAATGATTAATAATTAAGCAAAATTTAATTACTTTTTCAATGTCAATTTTCAATTACGAAATCAGTGGCCAATTTAAGAATTCGAATTGCGCGATACCAGTTCAGCTTTCAATCAAAAAATTTAAATTATTAAATCCAGCTTCGAGTATAATAAACTCTTACTAAATTTAAACTGCTGGCGACTGTCTCCAACTGTAATTCCTTCAACATCTGAAAACATTGCAACGAGTTTCACAACTACACCAATTATCCTGTAATTCTCCACAAAATTCCAAAAATTCTCTCAATTAAGAGATTAATGGGATTGGTTTTTTTTTGTAATTATTTGGAATTACTCATTGCCTTTTTTTTCCCCAGTTCTAGTCGGTGATCAAAGGGCATTTTTGGGGCCGATCCGGCCAACGGAGCAGACCTCGAGAACGACGGCAGATGGTTGGTTCAAGACAGCGACCATAGCAGTCCCCATATGCGGCTTAATAGTTCTCCTCATTCTCGCGAGTCTCGCGATAAGACTCCTCCAGCCTCTGCCAACGCAGTCGGACAAATTGGGGCCCCACAGAACACCAGTTGACAGCGCTCCGCCCCTCCTGGGCTCCCCAAAAGTGCCTCTCGTCTGATTATTCAATCGAGAAAATAACTTACAATGGATCTGAAGATATATCCAAAGACTTTGCATGGCCTGAACCACCCACCATCGACATCCAGAGCTGGGCGAAGTACTATTTGAAACTCTTATTGCTATTTACTTTTTAACAATTTTTTAAACATCACACACAATATGGTAAATGCTACAGAACATTAGATCGACTGGAATAATTAACGTAAAATATCTCAAATAGCACTTCAGTCTACCAACGATTTCAACTAGTATTTCTATTTGGTAGGAATGAAAATGTAATGCCCAGCTCTGTCAACATTCGACGGTTTAAGGAAGACTCTTTACAATTTAAAAAACATGGAGTTAGTAGGAAAAAAAACTGGCGAATCCTGTGGCTCCTTGTGGCTGTGAATTTTAATGAAAACAAAAAATGGAAGAAAAAACTTTGAATTAATCACTTATTGTAAATTAATTAATCAGATTCTCTCGCATTTCCCTCGAGGCCGGTTCCGAGTTTTCATTCTCTTTTTGTCTTTGCGAAGGACTGGAGAATTGGTATCTGCGAGGAGATTTTTCCTTTCTCGTTTTAGGTCTTTTAATATATTTTGATTTTCATGGGAAAGAGCGACTTTTGTTCGTTCGAATCTCCTCCCCTTTTGCATCATTAATTAATTATACAATTGTACATATTTAAGTAGGTTTAAGGATGTTTTTTGTATTTTATTTTTAAGCACCGCGCACTTTTTTTCATGGGCCCCTGGGCATTTTTAGTTTTTCGGGGGCTTTGATTTGTCACTCACGTTTTTTGTCACCTTTTCTTTTCGAGGATTTCAATGATTCATGTTTTTTTTCGAGGGGGCGGGGGTCCTTGTCAATGAGAGATCACTAAGTGCCAAGAGTTTTAGAGGTGGAGGATTATTGAATTGGGAGTGCAATTGGATTTTCTATTTTTTTTTCGTCATTTGGCTTTGGAGATCAATTTTATATTCCAGATTCTCGTGAAAATGGATTTGTAGATTATTTTCAAAGAGTCTCAAAACTTATATAGATCGTACCAACGATATTTGCTGTATAAACCGGTACTATTCCCAAATCAGTAATTCTTCCCATCAAAATCGAACTGAAATCCAATTTTATTCTAAAAAAAATGTGAAAATCCCTGTGCGCATGTGTAATCGTATTCCATATAATATCCCGAAATATTATATTGTGATAAAATAGTATAAACCGGAAAAAAAGAAAAAGCCAGAAAGTTCGTAAAAAAAAATAAAATTGACAAATTTTTAACCAGTTTTCTTATTTATTCTCATCTGTAAGTCAAAATAAATCATCCCATCCTTCATTCAAATCCTCGCCTCTCCTCCGTCGTGTCCACATCTAGCAGATGCTTGCGTCACAACTCTATAAAATAGACAACGTCTCAATACCCCTCATATCGATTTTACGCTCATTAATACCGAAACAATGATTCAATTGAATTGTAAAACAATTATCGCCGCAACTCCAGGGTTCATTTTTTTTGGCATCACAGATTAAAATCCCCACATCAATCATGATTCGTTACATTGTCGTTGCATGTTCAGTTTTTTTCTTTTTCTTTTTTATAAAAAAATAATGGTTCGATTCTTTTAATAGTCGTTCTAAAAAAAAATGAACGGTAATTGGATTATTGTTTCCCTCTTTCTCTCCATGTTTTTCTATAGATTTTCCAACTTGCTATAATTTTTTCGTTTGACACATATTTTCATGGATTTTTTTGTCTGTTTGATCCACATTTCCCTCGAATTTTCCAACTGTACCAATGTTTCGCACAAATTTCACAATTTAATCTCAATTTCCCATGAGTTCCTTCAAATTTTGTCCTAGAGTTCCTCATATTTACCAACTGGGATAATTTTTCAATTTATCTGACAATTTTTATTCAATCTGATGTTCTATTCCAACTGAGCCAAATTTTTCCTCCAGACTTTTCCAATGAACTCACACTCTTTATCATATTTTAGAATTAAATTCACATTTTCCTAGAATTTTTTCCAATTTAATCCACAACATCAATTCCATATTTCCCAGCTTATTCCACTGGTGTTCGTAAGATTGGCCCATACACCTCTTAAATTTGTAACTTCCCCCCCATTCTCACCGAAATTTCCCTCCTCCCCTTATTCTCTCGTTTCGTCTTCAAATGATTTTCGCACTTTGCATAAAAATTTTCAAATTAATCACACATTTGTGGATATTCAAATCGATCTTATACTTTTAATGAAATTTTTCCATTTCACCCATATTTTCTTCATATGGTCGAGTTCAGCTGACTTTTCTTGATAAAACTGGCCTGCACCCCAATTTATTTTACTTGTTTGATGCCATATTTCAATTTGGCCCACATAAAATTTCTCAATTAGACCAACAATTTTCTCGTATTTTTCAGAAGAGCCAATTTTTCACACACAAATTGGACACTTGATCCCCATTTTCTTCATATTGTCCCTTACATTTCACTTCCTGTCATAAAAAAATTGGCCCACGCACCCCCAAATATGTCATTTTTACCCAGATTTTCACCGGATTTCCCTCTCTTCATTCCTCACTCTCCCACGCTCGCACATTATTCACTATAATATATTTGCATGCCCATATTCATCCGCAAAACCTTGGATAATCGATCGATCGCCTTTGTTCAAACTATTTCCATAAAAAAAAAAGAATAGAATCACAAAAAAGTATTCCACCGAGAGAAATTCTAGGAGAGAATTTCACTGAAGGACTTGACATACGCTTCGTGAAGTTTGTTGATAAAGTCTGAATCGTTCTTGAGGAGATAGTTGAAGGCCTGTAGTAATTGATTCCTGGTGAGGGGCTCGAGAGGTCTGCTGGGCGGCTCCGAGGGGCTTGGGGCTGAGAACATGACTGGAGGGATGAGGGCTGGTGCTGAGGCGACACCGTGAATATGTCTCGTGGGATTGTCCTCTGATGACGCCTGGAGGAAGGCATTTGAGGCGGAAGGAGCCGTGGGAGAGTTGAAGTTACTTGGCTTGCAGTCCATCACCAAATTAGCGAACGACATGGGAAGGGCTGAGAGGGCGTCTGGTAAGGAACCCGTTCCCATCGAATCCTCTTGCAACTGAAAATGAGAATAAAATTTAAGATGAGCTCCTTCAACTGCTTCTCGCAATTATTCCTCTATAAATTGGTATTGCATTCTCTCTAATCACAAAAACTATAATATCACTACAAAAAAAATTGTAAGAATCGCTAACTCCAAAGATTCCTAAAAATGATGGCAATGAAGAACTACTAACATCTATGGGACACTCGATAGGCTGTCCTCCAATGCTGAAAATGCCATGTCTAGTTGCCCGATTGAGAACAGTGGACGGTGTAGTTGGTGACTGTATCCTGTGGAAGCTCATAGAGCCATTGGTGTCATTGACACTCCTCGTCTGTCTCTGAAGCTCATGCGAAACTGAATTCAAGGTGGAGACAACAGACGACTCCTGCTGGTGCTGTTGCTGCTGAGGTGGTATGATTTTACTCTGCTTCTTGGTTTTGGTACTGGCCGGTGTGCTTTGAACTGCGTACTTCTGGGACGGTTGCTGGGGCTGGCGGACGATTGCCGGGGGGAGGATCGAGGGAACTGCTGGCTGGGGTGGCTGGGGTGTAATCGATCTCTGCTGTTTTTCAATGTGTTCTAGTGTGTGGGCTGCTGGATGGGACATTAGTCGCGCCAAGAAGGGCTTCGTCTCGACCACTGCGTGGACATTTGCCTGCGAGGGCTGCTCACCAGCTTTGAAATGTCCTGTATTCACCTGATGAGTATTGACAATTAATTAGATTATTGGTTAGCTTAGATTGGACTGATGGCAGAACAGAATTTTTGAGTTACCTTTGCCTTGGCAAAAAAATCCATAACACTCTGGGACGTGACATCGAGCCCGAGTGGTGCTGAAAGCGGTGGGGCAATGTTGGGTGTAGGATTTTCACTGGTAGTACTGTTATTACCATCTGTCTTCTTGCCAGAGCTTCTGGTAGTGTTAAAATCCTCCTGCGCCTTGCTCAACATACTGAATATATCGACATTGTTGGTGGACACTTTGGCTGCTACCTTTTTTCCCTTTGTCCCTGAATTTCCTACTGTCTTGCGATTCTCGTCAGATATTTTGACGAGTTTGTTCAGCATCGAGCCAATCCTCACGCACTCGTCTTTATCGTAGAACCATATGCCGTAGATATTGCATTTGGCGTTTCTGTAGAGTAGAAAGGGCTCCTGGAGTTGGAGGTCCAGTCCCTGCGTAACTGGCTCCACCAGATTATTTGTGTTTAGCCTAGGGTGATCAATCAGAGAAATTCATTAGAAAATTCTTCTTTTTATTATTATCATTTTTTTTTTAGAGAATACAGAGTTAGCACGCGGCGAGTAATGAGTAAAATGTTTACCGGTTCATTATCAAGATACTGTTGTAAGGCTCTCCTGTCCTCGAGTAGACGAATAATGCCCCCTCGATGTCAGTCTTCTCCCACTCATTGTTATCAGCGTTAAAAGTATAAAGTGCAACGTGAGTTGCTGTCTCCAGGATGTCCCTGATGTAGGGATCAACGCGTTTCAGAGCTGCTACGTTCATCTTCACCTCCGTCAAATCCGTCATTTTATGATTGATGATTTGTTCAATGCCCTTGACTTATTAAATCCTTGTTTATTATTTACAACACTAGACTTATGATTAGGAAAGTTTGAGCTTTATTTTGCTAGTTTGTCCAAGTTTTTTAATCGTTTGTTGGATAACTGACGTGTTTACTACGGAACTAAATTTATTTGAGTAACAGAATGAAAACGCTAGGCTATAATCACGCCAAGCAGCTGCTCTCGGAGACTGGGATTATATATTCGCACATCATGGCGGATTTCGAGGGAAAACTGTACCACGGAGGGTCGGACATTGCCGGCAGAGATCTGTTGTATCGTTGGAGGTTAGGGGGCATTCGCAATGCGTGACAGGGAGTTTTTTCGGCGGGAGCCGTTGAGAATTCCACGAGCGGAGTCTGTTTTAAAATTCAACAACTGGAAATCGTGATTGATGTTAACTGTAAGTAACAGAAGATTAATTTTTCGCATTAAAGAATAATTCGAACATGTGCCGTGAAGACGGCCATTTTGTCGATGAATTGCACGCAAATTTTCAAGTTTCAATGTCTGGGCTACTCTACCGATACTTTTCCATCAACAGCAGAACAATAAACAAATGCTGTAATTACACACAATTTTTTACAAAGAATTCGCGAAGTTTACAAACAATGACAACGATCGACAATTCTGTAGTGAACTGGTAAAATGAGAAAAAGGTATTTTTCGTATATTTATAAAACGCGGATTATCTCAGTAAGGAGTGGTTTTAGGTGATAATATCACAAGACCATTTTTGTAGCTGATCAGTTTTGCAACAAAAAATTTTTTTTCATAATTTCTCCTAATATTATTCCTTACTGAGATAATACGGCTTTTGAAAAAATATGTAAAATGCTCGTTTTACCACTTCGATACAGAGTTCCCGCTAATATTCAAATATTACCGCATTTTTTGCTTAACAAATCATCGAATGGAGACGATAATTCCGCGTTATCATCTTCATTGAATTTCATGTACTCTTTTTCACTCAATTATTCTGTTATTTAAGTGCTGACGAATTCTCACGGATTTTCCGAGTGACGATTGCGCCAGGTAGTGAGGAAATCAACATTTGCTTATACGAAAGTCTAATTTTGGGGGATTAGTTATAGTTATTAGGTTGTTCAGGTTATTTTTAAAGACGAGTATTAATAATTTGAATGTCAAAATCTGCGATTTTAGTCGAGCGAGAAACTAAAGAAATTCGAAATACTCAACCGAGGACTTTTGCCACCAAAAGATTAATGAAAAAATTCCCAATATGTGTTATCAATTCGATATCTCAATTGATATCAACAACTGCAGACGTCATTGTCATTTTTCTGCATAATTTAAATAATATAAATACGCAAAGATCTGCTTTCAAAAATTTATAATCTCGAATTTCCACCAAAAAAATCTTCCGTTAATTCCCAACTCCGATATTTTTCATTTTTTGACAGACAAAAAAACCACTAATGAGTTAATGACTTCGTTAATCTTCTATTCATTAATAACAGCAGTCTCTCTCTGAAAAAAAAAGCAAAAAAATACATATCAATTGATAAAATCACATTTGACTCGTCATGCGCACCCCTCCCCCCCAGGGCTCTTAGTATAGAACTCACACTCTTACAAATTGGGTCGATGTGCGAAAGATGGCGGCTGCTGTGCGGTATGGCTCCCAGTCCCCTCGGTGTTTATAGTTTCCAGGACGTCTCAAGCCTCGCGATTACCCCCTGAACCTTGGGATATAATCACCAGACCTCGCCATCCACCCCAAACCAACAATGTGAATAATCAGGAAAAAAAATAATAACAAACAAACAAACAGAACCTCAGTGCACCATCTCGCAGCATTTCTCGCTGCAACTCGTGGAGTTGAGGGAAGTCGCTCGTCAATTTTGGGACTAGAACAATGCTCTCCCCCTGGAGTTAACCCAATTTGTTGATGGACAAGTGTTGTTGCTGGAACGTGTGAAAAAATATAAATAATTGGGCGCGAGAGGGCGGCGAGAGGACGAGGTGGCGAGCGAGAGAGCTAGTGAGAGGGGTCGAGGGTGAGGGAGAGTGGTCGAGTGATAAGTGCAGAAGGGTGAGGGGTAATTTTGATTTGCCAGCTGAAGAAGGGAACAATACAGACAAGTGATTGGGGTTTGTGCGTGTGCCGGACTTCGGCCCGGTTAACATTATCATAGACATGCTGAAGCAATTGCAGATGGGAATGAGAGCTTTCCTTCTTATGGCTTCCCGCGTGTGGACCTGCATCTGCTTTTTGCTCAAGAAGCAGGTTAGAGCCGTAAGTTGGTGCACAGCGCCTGTCATTCTCGTTTTTTCCACGGTCGGGGGCTTTGTTTGGGATATTTGGAGATTGTTTTTGGGCAGGCTATTGTTGCTTTCACTTACCAATGAAAACCTGACAGTTACTTCAAACAATTGAACGACCAGTACCACAACCGCTAGTCACCAGTAGTAGTTCAACAGATCAATTTTCCATTCCTTAACAGTCCACGTATAGAAAGAAATTTATTATTATTCTTTATCAGAATTAAGCAATAATTTTAGCAATTCATTTGCTTCCACTAGCGATTAAGTTCATTTGCAAAGTCGTCAACAATTTGTTGAACAAATTCGACGTGGAAAACTCTTCTCTGGGTTCTTTTGACGACTCATGATTTTTGTTTTCTTTAAATCAATAAAGAATTTTCCTATAAATATTGTTTTTCAGTGGAGATAATGGCAGGCGGTGGGGCTATTGAATTGTTCAATACGTTTGTTTCAGAAAATTCAATTAATCTGCTAGCATGTTGACCTGGATTCAATTACTGTTGACATATTCGCGTAATTCGTCCCAACTTTTACTTGTACATGTACGCACTGACAGACTCTACCGGACTAATAATCCAGGAAATAGTCACTTCAGAAAATGTCACGCGATTTTTTTTTGCAGAGAATGTTGTGCCCTTCAATACAAGTCATTTGACATTTTCTCTGACCCTGATGGCTTCAAATATCGTTAGAATAGTACATTGAAGGCTTCTGGATACATCTACCATTTTATTCTCCATACCTTTTTCAATAAATGTCTCCGGAGTTTCAGATTTAGGAGGTTTGGTGGAGGTTGATTGATAGATTGTCAGATTTTTATTTCTTTTCCAGATCTCGCAGATGCAACCAGTGAAATATGAGATCTTCCCACTGTCGCCGTTGTCCAGGCACAGACTCAGTAAGAATTTTATAATCTGATTTGATGATTTTGATTAGATTGAGGCCATTCGAAGTTTCAAAGCGTCCAAGACTCCTTCAAGAGCTGTTTTGTTCCTAAAGTAGGAAAAATAAAACTTTCAATCGACTTCAGTTCTTTACATTATTAAAAAAAAATTAGAGAAAATGAAGAGCATGTGAAAACCGCCTTAAATTAGGGCCTCTAAAAAAATCTCCCAATGAAAAAGAAAACTCAACAACTGGCCAGCAACAACGATTCACGTTTCCAAGGCTAAATTTCCTCTAAGTCTTCTAAAAAGTCTCTTAGATGGTAATACGAGATTTGTTTTTTTTTCAGGCATAGTAAAGAGGAAAGTATTAGTGTTAGATCTAGATGAGACACTGATACACTCACATCACGATGGAGTTGCGAGGCCAACAGTCAGGCCTGGAACACCTCCTGATTTTGTTCTTAAAGTGACGATAGACCGACACCCGGTCAGATTCTTCGTTCACAAGAGACCACATGTTGATTTTTTCCTGGATATTGTTAGCCAGTGGTAAGAGACAATTTATCAAACCTAAAATCCTCAATAAATTATCATTCTCATGCCACAGTTTTGAACAAATGAGATGGATACACTAGTGGTAGTACACTAATGCCTTTCATTTTCCATTTATATTTTACCTTTACGAACCGATGGTTAAATTTTTACGATTAATTTTGATTGATGATTTTTTTTACAGGTATGAACTCGTAGTGTTCACAGCATCGATGGAGATATATGGGGCAGCCGTTGCCGATAAATTGGACAACAACAGGGGTATATTAAGACGTAGATATTACAGACAACATTGTACACCTGAAATGGGTTCTTACACCAAGGACCTCGCTGCCATCTGCTCGGATTTGGCATCTGTTTTCATACTTGATAATAGTCCTGGGGCTTATAGAGCCTATCCACGTGAGTTCAAATCCACCAAAACATCTGAATTATTCGTCAAACTGAACAAATTTATCGACGTCAAAAGAAAGCACGTCATTCAAATTTCCTTGCAAAAAATATATATTTTTTTTTACTTTCAGACAATGCAATCCCCATTAAATCGTGGTTTAGTGATGCGGGTGATACAGCCCTCCTCAGCCTCCTTCCAGTTCTGGACGCTCTGCGGTTCACGCAGGACGTGCGCTCAGTTCTCTCGAGAAATTTACACCTACCTCATACTGGGTAGCTAACTGATCCCATCCCATCATTCAATCGACTCAATTAGACTAGACTAGATAAAAGGAAAAACAAAAAAAAATTGAAGGAAGAAAAAATTATGATAATGCAGTTTAGTGTGTCTAATCTTAGGGTTAAATACTGTTATTGAATTAGATATAGAGTACCCTGATTACGAGACAATGAGAAAAATATCTTGTTTATTTTTTTTTTTCGAAATTTCTTCGCCAGAAGAGAATTTAGTCTGCAGCTGATTGAATTGACAATTGATGTCTTGAGAATTATTGGGTTTAGGGGAAAACCGTGAAATTATTTTTTTAGAATTAACACAATTCTTTGCAAAAAATGTTAATTCTAATTTTTTTCTAAAGTCACTAGTTTTCGACATATTTACATAATTAAAAAATACTGAAGACAGGTTGGGATGTCTCTCGAAAACTAGTGCATTTAGAAAAAAATGTTATAAATCTAGAAAAATTCTATGACATTTCTCCGAGACCTATTAATTCTTAAAATATTTAAAATAATATAGTCGACGACTTGGGGAAGATAATTTATGAGTCCAGCATTTATATCCCGAGAACTATTGTATTCATGGAAAAATATAGACCTCTCGACAACAAATATCAAACGATAAAATTGTCTCAATGCATTTGTTCAAGCGAGACTCTCCATCAAATGGACATTAACAATTTAAAATGAAATAAATTTGAGGAACAAAAATCGACTAATTAGAAGATATCTCGAAAAGTGATCGCTGCAGAGAAAAATGTCATAAACCCAATTTGTAGAGACTTTTCCAGAAAGAAAAAAACTCCTGATGACATATTTTTCTAAATTCACTAGTTCCCAGGATATTTTCAAAATACTCAGTGAAAAAAAAAGTTGAATTCCCCAGTCTTTCACCAATTAGCTACAGACAAGGGAATTGGAAATGTTAGCCAATACTTTTTTCAGCACAAAGCGTCCTAGGATCGCAAACAATCTTCGATTCAATTTTCGTTAATTTATGTAAATAATTTAATTAAAAAAGTGTAACTTCAACGATTAATTAAAAAAAAATTGCATCAGCCAAAGATCGATTTATAAACAAGATAAGTTCGTAAAGCTCCTGATTATTCTTTCGCAGCAAATAATAGTGAAGTACACCTGTACTTCACTATTTTCAATAGCTGAACTCTATTCGTTCCTTTGTTCATTCATTTTGAGATAAAAAACAAAATTATGTAAAAATTTATTTGTACCATCGACCTAGGATGGCTCATAAAATGGTGAAAGATACTAAGTCACAGAATTTTTTTTTCTTCTTTTCTAGATGGACTGGTGCAACTCACTGTATCAGTGAGGCGCTGGTCCACATTTAAGATTAATCTAATGAATAAAGAGTATTAATAAAGTTACATATTGAAATTACATGAAAAAAAATGGTGGAACAAAACATAAATTTGTTATGAATGTAATTCTTTCAGGAAGAATTTAACTCAGGCAGTCTTGATATGTTCATGGAGTACATGCACATTTATTTACTTTCGATTGATTGAATTTGAATGAATAAAATTATAAACATTTCCTTTTCAAGTATTGATTTTTTGTACGTTGTTGATCGGTGGCAAGGGGCAGTGAAAGGAGCGGAGAGATTCAGATAGATTTATAAAATTGAGCAGGAAAATAATTCCAGAAATGCGTCAAAGAAGAGACCAGTAATTGAAAAATAATCAATTATTTATTTAACGATACTGCATATCGTCGAAGGTTTCGTGGAACAAAAAAAAACAATTTCTCCAAATAATGGCCATTGAGCATACCGGTAGTCCTATCACCCTAATTATATACAAAAAAAAAATATCTAAATCATAGTATAAAATTATTGACAATCCTCGATTAGTGTAAAAATTATAACACAGAGCCCTGACTAAAATGGAAAATGAATTCAGTTTTGAAAAATGATGGAACTATTCGAGTTGAAGGATTTCGTATTCATCTATCTCATCTACAATTGACTATAGAAAATTTCATTCTCTCGTAAACTCTGTCATTACCAAATTAACTTGATAATCACAAAAGAAATAAAAATGGGAAATCCATCAATTCGAAGGGCCTCATAATTTCGCCCTGAAGTCCTTAAAATTAATTTGACAATCTACTTGGGAGGATCCTCTCGAATCATTTCAAGAGAACTGTCGGAATTATTGGTACTGCTGCCACTGCCAGCATCGTCCTCTCGTTCCCCAGCCTTGTCTCGACTCTGGGTGGAGGCCTCGAGCTGCCAGGGGGGAATGGAAGGTGGAGCACTGGGGAACTGCTTTCTGGAGAGTAGCAGACCCTTGAGACTAGCCAAATCCTGCTTCAATTCTTGGACAAGGTGAGGAATTGTTGGATCTGGGGCTTGATGCTGTGACATCCTATTCACACTGCTCTCCACCTTTGAAATTGATTCCTTCATTTCACCGAGGGAATCCTTGACAGTTTTCTCCAGGTTCTCCACTCTATCCTTCATCGAGTCGTTCTTGCGACCGAATAAAAGAGGCTCGATAAATTTCTAGGGAATTAAAAACATTTGAACTGATGAGCTAACGTTTAATAAATTTCATTGGATTTATTTGATAATAAAATGGTATCACTTCTACCTATTACAGTAAAATTTATCATTCCATTTCATATGCTCGAGGACTCAATTAATAAATTTAAAAACTAATTAAAAAGCTATTATATTATTCAGTTTACTAAATGCAACTATTATTCTTTAAAATAATTATATTTTTGATTTTGATCACAAAATTATTCAGTGCAGACACAATGTGTCTCTGCGCTGAATAATTTTGCGATGAAATGAGCAATGTCATGAGGAATGTCAAGCATCTGCAATAAGTCTGAGTGAGTCTATTGAAATTAAAAAAAATTACCTTGTAAAACCAATATACGCAGTAGAAAGTGGCACCAACGAGTGCAGCAGTATTGAAGAATTCCCTGATTCTGTGGAAGAGGTTGGGCTGTATCAGCTGATGCCCTTGATAAACATAATTGGGGGGTATGATGACACTGGTGAAGTCGTTGGATGGTTCGTCGAGGCCAGCCAGGTCACAAGCCTTCTTGATTTCATCCTCAGAGAGGCCCTTTCTCCTCAAGAACTCCTGCCTCTGTTTCAAAGGACTAGACGACACCTTTGGATTCTGCAGAAACTTTACAGCTGTGCTAATCTGTAAGGCAAATAATAAATCATGGAGTGGATGACAGAAGAACCCAGCAATCAAAAGAATATGTAAAAATAAATCTGCTAAGTGTCCTACAAGTCTTTGGAGGAAAATCTAGCTCTTTCTGCTATTTACTGCCTCAAGGGAGTAGACAATGCTGGCAGAGGGGGTGTCAGGGGTTGATTAAATAGATTCTGAATAAATTCTGAGCAGTTTGGGAGAGAAAGTATAGAGTCTTTAGTATTGATGGTATTCCTCTGACCCCATCACTCATTCAATCGTTGTACATTGACCCCTCAGTAATTATCACCTATCAATGACCCACCAATGACTCCTAGGGTTCCCCCTAGCCTCAGAGAACCAAAAATTATAGTATGAATCCTTAAACAAACGATTTCTAATGGATAAAAATCAACAAATTACTCACAAGTGTCTCTCGAGAGAGGTTATTATTCCCGTCTTGCTCACTCATTCTCCACGGATTCCACTCTCAATAATTATTATCACCTGAAAGTCTCTTTACTGACTGGTTCAGCCACACCTTCCACTACATCAATCCCCAATTCATTTTGTTTAGACAATTATCAATGGATTTCTAACTTTTTCAAGTTTTTCATCCTATTTATGAATGAAAGTCGGGGAGACTCCGGTCGTATTTTCAGAACGGCACATACCCTCGGCTGCCCACAGACTTGTAAAAATTCAGGTGCAATGACTGTACATCAGTAAAACTGTACAGAAAAACAGTTGTACTGTCGGCCACTTACGTACGCGTTAAGTTCTCCAATTGTCTTCCTTTCGAATTTATTTTTCTCTCGCTTAGAGGAGAGGCTAATTTTCGCACTTATCTCCTGATGGCAATAGTATATTTCCGGCCTGTCGTTATGGGGTTTTTTACTCGCGTGGAGTTTGGCAAGCCGAGCCGTAGACGAGGCGGCCAACCACGCGAGTCAAAAAA
>JAPYZN010001153.1:0-37887 GCA_030522865.1 Psyttalia lounsburyi
TACGCGCAGTGGCCGGAAGGGCGCTCGCGTAGGCCACAAAAGTTGAAATGGCAAATATCAATAATATTTACGATTTTTTCTAATTAAGCGTACTTTCAGATGGAGATGAAGAAAAACAGTATACGACAGACGGCCAGAAAATTGGATGCCCCGGCGCATGTGATATAAGGCCTCGGCTTCGCCTCGGCCTTATATCACATGCGCCGGGCAATCCAGCTTTCTGGCCTTGGGTCGTAATGTACTATTGTAGATTTAATTAGAACATGACCATCAACACAAACAGAAATTCATTAATTACCAATCAAGCTATTAAGGAAATGATTAGAAAAAGTACTTTATTTCACCAGATGTGGATGGGCAAATAAACTGAACTGCTCTTATCACTTCACACTGAAATCCAAAAACTCAACGAATTACCCATTTATCGAGAGCAGTATCGATTTCCTGCTTTACACTTCTAGTTAAACCGATAAACTTTTGCAAAACAGGTTATACGAATATCGTATAATAATTAGCCGGATTTACAACGAATCCAATGATTTATAATAGCGTCGGTACCAGCAGAGAGCCCACAGGATTTTCACCGGTAACGATTGATAAACTGGTTCTAACTTCTATTCCAGTGGGACTTACATCGCAAATACCATTTCACAGGCTACAACCTCAAACTTACAAACGGATATATGCGTTTCACGCAGGTTCCAACATATTATATCCATGAAATTTATTCATTTGGTTATCTCGGTGGATTATGAGCGTGTCGACTTTATGAATTCGACATCCAGTACCACTACCATCATCATCCTCTTGCCACTGCCATTTACAAAGCTATACAGACTTATTTTAAATCACAAATTCTCAAGGCAGTTAATTAATACCTGAGTAATGCAACGAAATATGATTTAAGTTGGTTGAATAAATGTAGCGTCGGGAAATTGTGTCCGATGTTGTCATCGCAATTTATTCTATTTGAAAATTCTTACTTTTTTGTCGATTTGTGATCATCACTGATGAATTCTCGCGAATCCATTGCCATTATTCATCGAGAATGATTGCAATACGTGTAATAAACGGATAGAATGATGAACGCTCGAGACACAGGAAGGTGGTTTGATTGGACAGTAGGGTGGGCGCAATGATCGTTGATAATTAGACACGGCTCATATCTCACAGCCCAATGGTCAATCGGACATCGTATAACATCAAGACGTCCAGTGATTGAAGTTAAGTCACATGCGTGAAAAGGATGTCTCTAAATTGCATTGTGACCTCATCTGTAAATAAAAATGACAAACTGTTACTTAAAAAAAAATCATGCGGTGGTTTCGGAATTAAATCTTCTCTTAGAAATTTTATTGTAATTTTGATAGAACTAGAGTGTGATAAAAATATCCAAATCATAGACTGGGAAATTCCGGATAAAATTTTTGATATTATCGTTATTTTTTAAAATATCCAATAAATACTGAATAGTTTTAAATTTAATTTACAAACAAAATGCATCTATTGATCACTTTCCGCCGGTAATCATTTATCTTGAAAATAGCCAGTTTTTTATGAGAAGGAAGTGTCTAGGATATTTTGTTTTTGTCAATACAATTAATGTTGTCGTAGATTTTTGACTACAAAAAACTAGGGGAAGAAAAGGCGCGGATTCATAATAAAAAAAGGAGTATTACTTAACCACTGAGTCTCGTCAGTGAATTCGTCCACTAGAGGTGCGGGTCTGGGGGCACACGCGGTTGCCATGTTCATTCTCCTAATGTCACATGAGTTATGGTAGCATGAGATATTCTTCCTCTTGTTCATCCGTAGGTGCGGCGATTGCTCACGGAGGCGGAAGGCCCTTAAGAAACGTCTGGTGTATTCTACGCTCGAATAATAATACAAACCAGAACAACTCTCTTTTTATCCGAACAAAAAAACAATCTGCAATTTTTGTTTGTGTTACAGAATTATTCTCTCTGCATATCTTAAGTTGTCCCCCGATAAATTCAACGAACCCGCGTCCAAGCGTAAGCGCCTTATCGCATTCAGTTTTTGTAAGCAGGTCTCGAATGAGGTGCATGCTGGAGGACACTCAAGGGCACGTAGTTCATTTGGAAGAAAAAAAAACAGGAATGAAGAATTTAATCTGCAATTTAGATTCGATAACAATTAAATGTGAACAAATTTGCATACAAGTTGCACTGATGAAAATTTTTGAGTTAAATTTCCGGTGGATTTCTTAGATATTATTTCTCTTGTAGTTTCAGAAAATTGTAATGTCTCCTATCTCAATCGATTAAAAAATTCAAGTTCGTACAAAGTTTCGAAATTTCATGTTTTTTACTCAAAGTCCTTGTTAGGAATTTCTCAATTTTAATTCAATAGAAATTGAAATTTTTAAGAAAATTCGTCGATTGCTGATGAAAATACTCTTTCAAATGAAAATAAATTGCGTCAAATGTCGAAAAATTTACGAAAAATGACTCATTGGAATACTCAATAACCTCCCGGCCCTTGACTGGCATCGTGAAGTACAGAACGTACAGATAAATGTTTTTCTTGCCGCGGAGAAATAAGAAATCCAGTATAAAGGGAGAAATGGGGGAGTTAGGGTGCGGGCACACAATGCCCACGTCCGTCAAGCTTGGATCCTCTTAATTAACTCCGGGGCCTCTTCGTTACAACTCCAAACGGCACTTCGTCTTATTCCCGAGGCACTTGGCCTGACTTCTCCCTCCATCTTTAGCTGAGAAGACACACCACCGTAGCGTACGCACTGATGTCTTCCGGTCTTTTCCTTTGTCCCATGTGAAGAATAAGGAAAACAAGATTTTTGATATCTAGTGAATTCCAGTGTTTAACTAGTGTCACGAGGTTAGCCAAGAAATTCTGGAAAAATTATTTTCCCCGAGGTCCAAGGGTACGCAGTGTAAATCTTGTTAAGAAAGTTAGTCAACAATTTTGAAATATATTTATGTACCTGCCTGGCCTAAACACAATGACTTATAAAAATGTGAAAATCTTCGTTTATGCCTGGTGGATACTAAAT
The DNA here is from genome assembly GCA_030522865.1 of Psyttalia lounsburyi. NCBI lineage: Eukaryota > Metazoa > Arthropoda > Insecta > Hymenoptera > Braconidae > Psyttalia > Psyttalia lounsburyi. The sequence continues at coordinate 3,038 of JAPYZN010001153.1, forward strand.
ACCGAATGTATCGTGCCCCAGTGGAACATTAACGTCGCAGGTGGCAGTATTATCTCGGTTGTTACGAGGCCTCCCGTTGAACCAACAAGTTTCATTAAAACGTAAAAATTTGTTCCATCCTTGAAAGGCGATTCTCCACGGACGATAAATATAATTCGGATATTCAAGATGAGAAGCTGCACATGAGAATATTTCGAAGATGACATTGTACTAATTTCTCAATTTTTATTTCTTTAAATTACAAAGTTGCAAATTAAGATAATTCGAAAAGATGAAATTTCGTTATGTCAGACATTCGAGAATCCACTGAATCTCCAATGATACTTGAAATATCGGGATATTTTCCCCTCAAGTTAAATTCTCTACTAAACATCACTTCTAAGCTCTCCATGGAATTTCAATATTTTTCTAACAATGGGTACTATCTCGGTCATGTTGAAGACCTATACGACACTTATTTGTCGCAAAACGTGAAATCATCCCATGTCTCCCCAACCCTTGCGCTCGTAAATGCCTCAACATTCACCGTGCGATAGGGCGTAAACCGCGTTCTTCGTGCCTCGTAAAGCCAAATAACAATGTGAGCACATACTGTACCAGTGTTTGATTTGGTGCTTGCCCTTGAGGCAGGGAAGCGAGCCCAGAATGAAAAAGGTAAATATCCCACCCGTAAAAAATAAACAAATCCTCTCCTGGAAAAAAAGGATAAAACACAATTGCAAGTGGAGTAGCCCATAAATTTCATCAAAAAATTACACCAAGCTCATATTCACGAAATGCACTATCCCAACCTTGTGCATGTCTCAGTTGCCATGATGTACGTATTGAGCCTGGTGAGAATACACTCGGGAGATATACGGGCAAGTGCAACCTGTACGGTAATGAATGCACGCCGTAAAACCGGGGAATAGGCTATTGATTTACTCGCTGGATATTTTAAATACACCGCTCTCATGCTGTATTAATAAATTATTGCTTATTAAGTGCATCTGAAGTAAAATGCTTATTCTCAACAACCGTAGCAATACCAGTATCCATTTGATCTATCGGTTCCATCTGTGAGAAAAGTAATACCTCCGCGTACACAGAGCAAAAAAAATATCTAATGGAGAATTAATTAACAATTATCAATTTTGTAAATGATTTTTCCATCATAATGTCTCCATTTCAACTCCTAAAACAGCCTTAAATATGAAAAATGAAAGATTTAAAACCTAAAAACCACACTATCTCAATCACAACATCCCAGATTTCTCCAGTCGATCTGAGTTCCGAAGAATTGGTACCAAAGTGTATTCTAATGTATTCAGCCTCGACGAAATTCAAGCCCGACTGAGTCTAAATGTCAAACATTCCTCTCGGGACGAGTCTAATATGTTGACGAAGCTATAATCCGATCTATAATCGATTACAGCAATCATCAACGTCCAAGATTTTGCCTTTCTAAACAGCAAGCCCCTTCTGCCATCACAAAACTATTCAATAATACCGTATAAATAGTCCAAACACTGGTTAGCATACAGGTTACCATCCTCAGGCGGATTATCTCAGACAGGATTGGACAGGTTGAAGTAGGTAAAATGCCACCGATATGGCTGCTGGCTTGATATAAATGGTCTTGATGATGGTGTGCGGTACTGGGTGGGGGACACTTTTCCATGGGGACCACCGAAGTAGTCGTGTAAGGTCCTTCTGCGTGTTATACGTCGGACCCGTAACTCATATCAATGGAGGGATACGCCCACGTGTGCTTGCCCCTCGCCCTCTCACGGGGGCCACCTCTTCAGGTAGCTGGCGACAACGACTGGACAACACTGGACACCCAGGGCGAGGACACTCAATTAGGGTACCTCAGTGAATTTCAATTTGATACAGGTTGCGAGTGCAACGAGGATAAAGTGTACGGTTTGACGTCAGGTGTGAAGAGGATAACGCGATCACTTTAAGGAATTGGAGACACCTTGCGTGGGTTCATTATCTCGATATTTTTTCTTCGTTTGGGCGCAATCGGGAAGAGTTGACGGGAAATCATCCGGCCATTAACTCTCCCTTTCTCCAACTGATATTTATCCGGAGTCATTTGAGTCCGAGAAATCAGTGAATTTGATCTTTTTTTGACATAGTATCCGTCAAACGGCAGTTGTCGTAAATTGGAATATTGCGTCGGGCCTCCAGGGGTAAAATTAACTTTAAATTGTGATTTTGTTCTAGTTTATTTGCTATTTGTAAAAGATATTGAATGTCATTAGACCATGTCATTATAGAAAACCTACGGTTAATTGAAAAATCTGCGCAAATGGGGAACTGAATTATCAGTTATTAATTTGCTATTGATTAAATTATGAATCGTTACGTTGACAGAACTTGAAGAGTATTGGAAGTCGATAAGTGAAAATTCATAAAATTATGGTATATTATTACCTACTTATTCCAAATAATCCATGTCTATTTTCGTCAATGGTATCGTGACTTCCTGGCTGGCAGGTCAATTCCACCATGATTTATTCCGCATATATCCTCGCGGCAAAAGTATAAAAGGTCTCTCTCGGCCTCTCGGGAGAATATGAAAATAGCAGGTATTCATCTAATACAATTACCGGGAAAATCACAGTGAATTTATGATATGTTAGAATAACTATTTTCTAACATTGATACGGGGTACTTCATGCCGTCGGTCTGAGTTAAAGATAAAAGAGCCCCGTGAGTCAAGCGGTGGAGGGATTTTAAAAATCCTCCCCCCCCCCCCTTCCTCCCTGAGGGTTATTTTGTTTGATGATGCACGTAGTGAACGTGTGGCATGATCGAGAACGCATAATGCGAGGTGTTGAGGCAGGTCCGGGTGGACTGGTACCGATGCCGCGGCTAATGATGGTAGCGTGGGTGAGAATTAAACGTTTGCCGCGCTAACTTGAAAGAATGCTCGATAAAACGATGCCGACGTCGGATCCCTGTGCCAGAAGAATTTTACGAGTCGCGGTAAGTCACATACACTGGTGGACTTGACCGTCCGATCGTCTAATTACGGCCACCCTATAGCCATGGCTCGTTAATGATTTTAAGAGGAGCCGTCCAGTGATATATCAAGAAATCGTGGGTTTTACAGTTCGTTTGATTGTTAAGAGTTATTTGTTAGGCTCGTGTTTCATTGTTATGGCTATTGCTTCAATTCTTTGGATGATATTTCCGGTATAGTTGTTGGAAATTTGTGGCAGCTGGCTTCGCATTTTATGGAAAGTTCTATGAATTGTGCAATTAGAAATGTAAAATTTTATAGGAAAATGAGTGAGGAAAGTGGAGATTTTAACTTATGAACAAATCCTGGGAAGCTCCAAGCTCATGACTTCACTGGATTTTCTTTCTGCGATATTTTTGGGGATTATGTGATCTCAATCAAATCCAAATAAATGTAATTACATGGACTTGATTTTTCGTTTTTTTCTCTAGAAATATAATCCCAAAATTCATTCCATATACATGACGAGTGAGACATATCATTTCACGAGGAACAATGCCACCAACTACTATTCGAATTCCCATTCAAAACGAACAAGCGATATCCTCATGTAGATCTGCACGATTGATACCCAATACCCGATTGTGATCAATAACTCCTGATGCTGGAGTATCTGGTGGCGTCGTAGCGAATACCAAACCTCCAATATTTGATATAGGTCAATTCTCTTATCGATGTCAGATGTCTACAAATACTCGCCTGAAATTCCGTCCTGTATACCGTTACCCAAATCCCAACCAATTCACTACAATTCTCCCATCGACGCAACACCTTCTCAAATGTCCATCCTCTGTAATCGACATTCATTAATCATAGACAATGACAAAAATGTCACCGCACTCCCAACTATTGGGTCTCGCATACCATATCATCTGGTTCTACGTTCTGGTTTTCTTTTTTAACGGTACATTGTGTCTCAGTGAGCTATGATGAGTCAGACACTTTTGACGACAGCAGGTTGATGGACACTAATTCAAAGATAAGAGAGCTATCATTCCCAGTGATCTCCCAACCCCGACTCAATGACTCCAAAGACATCTCACTTAGAGAGGGAAAGAGGGAGAGAGAGAGTTAATGGACAATTAATTTTCCCCAAAGGGGCTTCAACCTTGCTTGAATGATGGAGAAACCGAGACCATGAGCCCACACAGTGTCTAAAATTCTGTACTTATTACGTTATTAGAAATAATACATTAGAGGAAAAGGGCAGAAATTTAATTTTCAACGAATGTACATTTGAGAGTGTTAGGGTTTTTTTTTTATTGCAATTTTAGTGACCATTTTTATGATTATATGAATTTTAAATATTATACGTTTGGAGTCAATTGAAATGAAAATATGTATTTTGACAGGTACTCATTCAAAGATAAGAGAGCTATCAATTTCACTGATTTCTCAACCCCAATTTAATGATTCCAGATAAAGCTCACTTTGAGAAAGTGTTAATGGACGATTCATTTCCCCAAACTACTACTTACTCACCGTCAAATGATGGAAATATCGAGATAATGAGCCCACACAAGGTGTCGCCAATTCATCAAAGTGACTACTTTAGCGTCTTTACACCTGATGTCAAATTGTAGATGTCACGAAAAGGATTTTTCAATTTTATAAATTTTCCATGGAATCCACAATTCAATCATTTTTTGCTAACAGTGTGCACTGTTAGAAATTAAGTACAGTGGCAGGTGAAGAGAATATTAGAGACAGAAAAATTTGTTAACCGTTTAATATCACAGTTATTTTAATTTCAAAATTGCTAAAAATGCCAAGGCCAACAAATGAGCATAAATAAAAAGATGAAGTACTTGAAAAAAATTCTCTAGGAATCTCAATATTTCCATTAACCGTACATTGTACCCTGAAGTCCTTCAAGATATCGCCGTAATTAACATCATTCAGTGTCACAATTAACATCAACCATGATGAATCAATACAAAATGTGCAGTGTCACGTCTGTCGTAGAGAAGGTATAATCGTGTAGGTGAAATCCTCGAGGAGACATATCGGATAAGATACGTGCACGCACACTGGTCAGGCGCCAGGATGGCCTCTGGGCACGCGCACTGAAGGACCCGATCGGCTAAGAAGTTATGCTTTACGTACCAGTGAAGCAAGCAGACCTCGAACATTCACCACTGCGTACCACCTCGCCCCTTCTACCTTCTTTCATATTTATAATGGTGAGCTTAATTGTTGTGCGTAGATCAAACCCATATCGTAACTTTTCCCCGGAAACTCGTGAGTCGCGCCCACATATATATAACGATTAAAATGAAATATGCGAGGTATGGGGAGTTGCAACTTTTTTTGAGAATGCCTTCAATAATTTATCGATGAAGTGGAGCAACTCCAGTCGATTTCCAAGGTCTCGAGGCCCATCCAAAAAATGCAACATCAATTGATTTTATTTCTTACAAATTTTTTTATGCAAGGACATTATGAATTTGTTTGTGAAAAAAATTTTGAACGTATATTTCAATATGTATGTTTAGGGCATTTGAAATTTTCTCTCGATTATTTCCCGAAAGTTAATATAAATCAGAAAAAAATTGGTGAATAAACGTTTTAACGATCACATTATTCAGAATAAATTTCTATCTTTTAATTAAAAATTCATGTTAATAGGAAATTCTCGTCCCCCTAATTGTAAAGAATTTCGAAATTCATTATTTGTTCTTTTAAATTCCATTGAATATGACTCACTAAAGAATCACAAGTCAAATATATTTTTTAAAAATTTAATCAGTTTCATCGAATATTTGCGATAAACTACGTTAAACAATAAATTTAAATACTTAAAAAAAACTTCAAGTTATTCATTCGCGATGACCACTAAATCATTCATCTTTACGGTTTCGGATATTTCGTTAATGAGCACCCCGAGGAGGGTGTGAATTTCGAAATCCAATGAAGGTATAACCACGTGTCGTTTTCAGTGTTCTTTAATTCCATGTTCCTCCACGAATCCGGCCTCCTCACCCTTTGCGCGTGCCTTTAAGTCGAATTAATTAAGTCCACGGGCGCCACGCCGTGAATATTAAGCGAACACGAAGAGAGGCTCTGCCCTCATCTCACCGCCTCTTACACATAACAAGGGGGCATTTTGTTGGAGTGTCCGCGGTATCCTTCACCTCCTGGATACCTCCTCGCCAAACGAACTGAATTAGAGGTGTTCTTTATTTTCATTACATCCCACACGGACATTCATACCTATACGGGTGTTACATCGAGCTCTTCAAGTGCACGGGGAGTGTGATGATAAGGTGCTCGTTTGAATTTTGATGTTGAACGGCTGCGGCACAGAGGATGGCTCTCACTCACTCGCGTACTCATTTGGGGTCAGGTCTTGTTGCATCCACCAGTTACTCATGGCCGGATCACTTGGGCTACTGCCCGGCTATATGTCTTTCATTAGAGAATCGCAGTGCACAAGTTACTGAATGTACTGCGTACAAAATTGATTGCCAAGAGTGCAAACTTGATGATTTTCAAATGATGGTCACCAATATTGGGTAATTATAATCTTAGGTAGGTCGTTGACTAACTTCTCAGTGGTAGGTATTCATTAGCGAGTTTCCAGAAAAACAAGTGGGAAATTGCTCTGGCATCGGATAGAGTATAGTTTTCTTTGCTAATAAATTAGTTATATGCTTCCGAAAGGTCACTTTGAATATAAGTATCTCTATCGCATGTTCCATAAAAGCTGAAATTTCCAGTGAATTTCATTAAAAATATTGTATTTATGCACAAATGGATAGATCCCAATCAACACATTTGAAGAAGTCATCAAAAATGCAACTTTGAACGAAAAATTGATGAAAACTTCAAAATTTCCCAATTTTATCAGGGAAAGCAAATTAATGAATGCAGTTATCATAATCAACTTATTTCAACTTAAGCTTTCTGGTATCTAAAAGAACATTCGAATCTATTATTGAATCCATTTGAAGCCTAATGTACAAAGAAGTCAATGAATATGGGAAATAAAAACTAATGTTAAGGGGACATAGAGAGAACTTTTTTCAGCACTCATTTAATTAATTTCGAATGTTTTCTGTTTTAGCTATCGTGAACAAAACTATTTTTGAGAAAAATCAAAAATAAAAAAAATCAGTCATTGAACTGAATTTTCATCAATGGTTATAGATAGGGCCCAATAATACCTACATTTGGAAAAAACAGAAATTAAATTACATCGATTCATTGCCGAGCAATCGACGAAAATCGAAGCAAAAATTGCATACATACACACACACATATGTACGTACGTTCGGACACGATCCAAAATAGTACATTATGTATCGAGGACGATGAGTGGCGCATAAGTCCGAGTTTGAGGTTAAATGCACGATTTTCAGCCGAGGCGAAGCCGAGGCTTAAAGCTATCGTCCGAGGGTCATATACGATTTTATGTTGCCAGGAATCAATTAATTGCGAGTCATCGGTTGTCATACTGCCCGATGAGTAAATTTACTCTCCTCCACGCGAGTAAATTTACTCTCCTCCACGCTTTCCGCCGTGCTACGCACGGCGGCAATCTGCGGCACTACCGCCTCTGGTTACTTACCCTCCTAGGAGGATAAATTTTTCTTATCGGGCAGTTATGGCAGCCGATAAGTCGCAATTGGTTGAGTCCTAGCAACATAAATTGAATTTTCGGACTCGTTGCATCACATATGGTTAATAGAACATGGAAAATCCAAAACTCAAATTTTACTGATTACAAAGCTTCCATTCGGAAGCAAAAATATAATTTTGCCAATGAAATGTTTGTCGGACCGGAATTCAAAGCTAGATTTAGTGTGTAAATTTCATGAACAGAATCACTTTGTGTCTCAGCGTTTGTACGAAGTTTGTGCATGGAAAAAATATTGATATTATTTTGTAATAGTAAATATTATCAAATCGAGAATATTTGCTGTCAAAATATTTCATTCTCTCATCGTAAAATGCCCTAAATTGTCCAAAAATCTTTCTCTGACTCTGAATCATGGCTCCTACCACATATTCACTCGGTGAATTCTCGCAATTCTCCCTCATTGCACTCTTAGCACCAAATAGATTCACTAAAACATTCCCTAGCCATGTCCCCTCGAACAAATCAAATAGTCATTTGTATTCTCTCTCTCACAATGGCCATTTATAACCTTCAAAGTGTTATGCGGAAGGCCGCACGTGGGCTGCAGAATTTTGTATCTGATGTGCACCCTCGCAATGATCGTATAGACTAAGTGTAATTCTGTGTACCGAACCACCAGGATATACCATCCCTTTTACGAGTTATGGTTGCGCGTCAATTGACCCAAAGAAAGTAAACCCTGCCATGAATGGAGTCCCAATGAGTATATAGTCCAACTCTCTGCGTAAAGTTCAGTTTTTCGACAACGACAGAGAGTGGGGGGAGGAGGAGGGAGAAAGAGATTGTGAACTCACCGGGAAATCACTTAGCGAAGGAATGCGAAGCTCGTGTTATCCTCGTCGTATTCCACCTTCAGTGCTCATTTCATTCCCTTTTTCGGTGATATTTTTTATTGGTTTACTTACCAGGGGAAAGAAGTGATTCCAATCATAAATGCGTTCTCCCCAATGGCGAATTTGATTAGATCGAAGATAATGTTGAAATTATAGTTTTTCGTTAACTATAGGAGGATTCCCTATGGACCAGGAAATAAATTCTTCATATTTGAAGAGTTAATAAATTATTTCAGACTGATAATTCTGTTTCCGCAGAAATAACTGAATCCATGAGAATGAATAATGGGCCAATTCAAGGTGATGAATACTTTCAATGGTATCATAAGATTTCCAAAAAAACCGGGGTTTAATACATTCACGTTCCCGAGGAGAATGCCGGTGTGAATTAATAGAACAACAGCGGACCACTATAGCTTGGCTAGTTCACTTGCCAGAATCAAAATTATTGAATCTCCTAATTGTAAATGTGGGCATGCTCAGGAAGATCATAATCTTGTATTGTGGTAATGCCCACATATTCTATCGAACGTGTAAAACTGTGCAGCAAACTACTAAAAGAACATATGTTTCCTCCATTCGATATCAGACCATTCCTCAGTATTTTCAATCCTCGTGTCCGAACAGGCATTGATATATTTGTTCAGACAACTGGAATGAAAATCTAAGTTTTTGTTTCTTTTTGTAATGATACAATGTAAAGTCGGATAAGCATTTAAAATATGATAAAAGGATATACAAATTTTAAGCGGATGAAATTCTAATATTTTTCAGCAGAGTAAACCGTCAAAATTTGAAATGTTTGAATAAAAACAAAATAATTTTAGACTGATAAAATGGTAATATTCATTAAATAATTAAATTAGAATTCAAGTTTTTTATGATCTTTATCATACGATTGTAAATTTTGATAGATGAAATTCCCTAAAATTCCAGTAGAACTGGGATCGCGTAAACATTTTGAAGAAAGATCCAGAAAATTTTACCTGAAAATTGTTTCCAATACAACCAGTAAATTCTACTCCCCATCTACTTGAATTTATCGGTAATTTATCTTTAAATTTTTGTACTCCATCTAGCATTTCTTCGTTTTGCGCAAGTGTCCTTAGAGAACAATGCGTATAACTTGCGAATTGTGGGTCTTAGATATCATAGGTACACGAGTACTGCATTTACTTGGTTATAGGGTAAAAGCCGACAAGTGGGCTACTGTATCACCATTTTATACACCCCCCCCCCCCCCACTTCCCTCTCTATCTTTCTTTTTTCTGCGCTCACTTTTGTATATTGTATACACGGTTTTGAAGGTAGAAAACACAGAGCTGTGTGCTCACCGGAAATTCTGTGGCGAACGGCTTGTACGTAATGAAAAAAAAAAGCTTCAGCTTTAGCAAAAGCGGTACCCAGCCCAAGCGATAACTAACGAGAACGTTAGCCTGGGCTAGTGTACCTGCAGCGGCTTGGAAACTCGCGTGGCCGTCTCTTAATTTAACTCGGCTGCATCCACCACCTCCAGTTGCAATGTGCGGCAAAATCCTTTGAAGAGAAAGAAGAGCCCATAGCCGATCACCAACGAGTCCCCCTCAACTCTATACTTGGTTCCATTCAACGATAAACCAATGGATTTTTATGACTAGTTCGTTCAACGCTAATGTAAAATTAATTAAATCGGGATGAGGTTCTTTGATACACATTATGTTTTTTTTCGCGGCAATCGAGAACTGCTTGTAGATTAAAAAAATCAAATTTCTAACTGGAAAAAATTATTTTGCAAGTTGAAATACTTCTTCCTTTTCCGTTTCCTCTTTCAAAACGTTTATCCAAAGAGATTAAAAAAATATATTTTTATGCTTAAAAAAAATGGGGTATTTCAACAAAGTTATAGAAACTTTTTTTTCTAATTTCTCATTTTTTCAATAAACTATAAAAATGACTGCTTTTTCGGGAATATTCATCCATCCTTAAACCATAAACAGTCGCCTTGATAAGATGTTAAGTGATGCAAAAATGTTGTAAAGATATTCCCTATTCGTAAGATCTATGATCAAGGAAGTCAAATGTATACGTTGTAAACTAGTCTCACACCGCGAAGATTTAGGAACGAGGAAGTGTATCAAATTGTGAATAAAGAAGCGCGTACTGCGGTTTTGATGCTAAGAGATGCTTCCACAAGTGGCGATTTGCAAGGGGGGTCGGGGCATATGCTGATAAAGGCAATGGCAAGTGTCTCTTTAGGTTGAACAATGTCGAAAGACTGGATTTTCAGTTATTGTATGTATATCTCGGTTCTTCCTGTTGGAGATTTCTCGCCGGGACAAAGAGGCAGGGGACAATGATCATTAGATACGTTTGAAGATGGGATATTATTCTATGAGTAGATTTTCTTTCACATTTCATCTGCCGATTGCAATGTGATATATTGAAGAGAGGGATTGACAATTAAAAGATGAACATTTAATGACAATTTTGCAAATTTATTTTGTAGAAATTTACAATTTATAACTCTCGGTAGTATCCTCATCCAATTATTAATTGTGACTGACCAAATTTTTGGTAATTCAAAATTTGGAATCAGCAAATTTGTTGGACCAAACGGATAAAATTTGGAAAGACTACTTCTTTTAGTTTTCTCAACTTTCCCGCTTAATTTTTTTTCTATCTAGCGATTTCTTGTTCTTGTTCAACTGTCTTTGCGACAATGATCATTAGATATGTTTCAAGATGTGAGATTGTTCTACAGGAGATTGCCACGTTTTTCTTTTTCGACGAGTCCGTTCAATCTGCAGATTAAACTTGTAATTCTATGTGTTGAACAGGTTTTGTGAGGATGGAACGGGGTGAGAGAGACAATGAGGGCGGGTTTTCCAGCATGAGGGGCTACAGGTGCTTATGGAGAAAGGCATCCATGAGGTGGAGATAGCATCTCTTAATCACACGTGTTACTCAGGCATATGTGGCTTCCACCCACATCCTTGTCGCTGGGTATCAGGTATGGATTATCTATGCAAACATAAAGCAATAAACTTCGGGCGTGGTGAGTGATCGCGGGCTTTCAATAATAAATTTCAGTCATTAGTTTTATTTTTGTTTTTTATTTTATTGATTATTTTTTGTCACGAGACTGTAAATGTTGATGAGAAATGGCTGAGTGAGGACTTAATTGCGGAATGAATTGTTGAGAAAAGTCTTTCACTTTGACACAGACAGTTTTTATGGTGTGTAAAGAGTTGGAGGATGAATGGGAGGGAAATAAGAGGAGTGATCTGGCGGTATCTCGTTGCCCACGGATGGGCCTGATCTCCGCATTATGGCGGCTTAAATCAGCCGTTTGTAGATCCCTTGAGAGGCATGGGTGTTCAATTACTCGGTCATAAACCTCGACTAGCCCACGAGCAAACGTGGAGGTTGTTTGGGCTGGGTACGTATAGGTTGAGGTGTACTAGAAAACCTTTGGCTATGGTTTATGGATGGTAAAGATGACAGTTGATCAACTATGGACAGGTGGAAGGTTTTTATGGTGGAGCTTGAAAAAGAGACAAAGGAGAGTGAGGTTGATTCACGACTGATCGTTGCAGAAACACTAGATCTGGCGAATTATTTTCTTGAGCTTCTAATGCATCAACATTTTTTGAGTTTCAGTAAAATAATGGGCAATAGCATCGGATAATGCATGCAGATGAAAATTGATGGGCCAGTTGGATATTTTTAATTTCTTCTGTAAAAGTTAGATTTATCACAGGCAACCTTCAATCTAACCAAATAATTAACCAAAAAAGCTCTGTTTTAGCATGAGACCAATTCGGGCAGAGGTGTACATTGCAATATAAACAGGCTAAATTCTCCGATCGATAAACGGCCATGAGTGTCTCCAAACACCTGTTAACAAGTCCATCATCAAAATATCCCTCTCGTTTTTACCCACCCACGAATCCTCAATCTCTATACCTCTCGGTCATCAGACTGGCACATTTTAACGATCGAGATGACCCGAAGCCAGTGGCTTCGTGTGAGGTAATGGCATAAAATCCCAAGATCTTACTTATGCACGGCAAAGGTAATCTCTTTGGGGAGAAACCCTCTTTCTTCTCGCTGGTTAGCCAAGCGCCACATTTCTTTCACTTGGCGAATGGCGAAAAGAAAAGAAATGCCAAGAGGTACCTAACTGTCGTACGAAAAAGGAGATTCTTCCTCGCGAAAAGAAGTTTAACGCTTCGCGACGTTTATGGATTTTCGAAATGACCTCTGGTACCGTCTTCGGTGCCCCGACATTTTGGATTATTGTTTCGGGGCTTTCGATGGTGGTCTTTTGAGCATTGACAGCTATTGGATTGGAGAGCCCGGGTCACTTTGGTACATCGGGGATTTTAATTCATTGACGTTTCCTTAATAAACTCAATGCTGAGGGGAATAAATTGGTACTTGCTGAGTTGAGGTTTACGATGATGTTTATGGTTGTGGTCAATTTTGGAATTTAACAAAATAATCATATGCCGCATTTTTTTCCACTCTTTTGCAACGATATTGGAGATTTTGGACGGAAAATAAATGGTAGGGTATTATTCGTTTGCGCGAAATATATAAATTCCAGGGGAGATGCAAAGAAATGATAATAATTGAGGTTCTTTAGCTGGCAATTGCAGCACATCAATACAGTCTTTCACGTCAAATCACGAGTTACGTTGATTTATCTTCGACATTTTGAAGATAAATAAATATACCGGTGGAAGGCCTCTTTGAAGTCGTAAAAAATAATATTTTGTCGAATGTTATTATTTTGGAATTCCAATTGTTGGAGGTTAAACGATTTTGCTCTCGATGTGATACACGATAGCAATCAATCAAAATGGATTTTTTTTTCACTTCGTTAATCATCGTTATTCCATTCGTGGGGAATATTGCTAGTGGGCCAAAAACTGCAGCTAGGATTCCTTGGGTAACCTTGGGCAAATTGATCGATTTGATGGAGGAGGGAGGAGGAAGTGGAAAGAATTTGGGGACTTGTGAAAGAGCGGACTAATTTTTAGCGGCTGGAGAACAATCAATCATTCATTGACTGAATGCCAATTTCCAATTGAAAGTATTGAAAGTTGGGTTTATGTAATCTACATCTGGTTTTGAATCTTGAGTATGTCTCGTTATGGACTGGAAATAGGGCCATTATTATTTGGAGCACTGACCTATCATTATTTTTGGATTTTATAACTCGACAGATAAAATATTATAATTCTTTTTTATATAAATAATTCATGAAAAATGTGAGAAATAATCTCAATGGTCTGGATTTGAGTAAAATATGATTCAAATAGTTTTGTTAAACATTTTTCTTTAAATTTAAACAAGAAATAAATACATTAATTTTAATAATTTTTGTACTGTATTAAATCTTCTCTCTCTAAAATTACTTCGCTCATTGTAACTAAATTGAATAGATAATTCCATAAAAAAATCTAAATTTCCCCTGGATTTTTTTTTCAAACTCTTGATATCCGCCTACGAGGCCCAAAGTACATATCAATAACCCCAGCATGTATAGTAGATAAATGCGTGGGCATACGACCTGCGCCACCACATCTTCCCCCGAGTACTCGCATTTGACCTCCCAGCAGCGTCAAAATTTTTTCACCACCAATATGAGGTATAAAAAAATATCACCAAGAAATAATAAAAATTCGAGAGATATAATAACAACGCCGGCGAGCGACGAAAAGAAATTGTATAGGAAAAGGCGGGCAACAAACTTTTACGATCGGGCATAAAATCGTGAGCCAGACATTTTCATTCGTTCTTCACATCTCTCCTGGTGGTTCTCGTATTATAAGTACAGTGATACGAGGTGAGATTTCCCAATGGTGTTGAGACAACTTTTATTCCTTGTTTGTTCTCGTTGTATAAACACACGTTTGTTCGCAATATATTTAGCTGGGATTAAAAAATATTTGAGAGTTGAAAAATGATAATCAAATCACGAGGAAGCCGTTCAATCTTTCGTGAACCTGGTGGGAGGCATGCATTATATCCCAATGGTCCTAACCCCTCCACCATCGGCCCTTCAGCCAGTCAGTACCTAACCGTTTGGTATGTTATAGTCAGTGTTATGGGCTGCCTGGAGCCCTCTTTGCACCATTTCCCTGTGAGTTACCGTGTTTGTTTAATCGAATAGAATACATTAGCCCACGCCGTGTTGAGGTACACTCGGAGATACCGTCGTATCGTTGTCCTCCGGGGGTACTGGAGTGGATGGTAACGGTCATGGGTGGCTGCTGGATGCTTCAAAATGCTGGAGCTGTGATATAGAAGTGCCAACATGCAGATAATTTGTATTTTCTTCCGAGAAAATAGTAATTCTTTCGTATTGTATTGCAGCCGTTGGAAAAAACGAGATTTCAGGGACAGACAATGAGCAATTAGTTAACAAAAAAAGACCAGACTTGATTTGAGGAAGAAAAGTTCTTGTTATTCTTCTTGATAGTCTTGTTATAAAGAAATTACCTTCGTCTTTCAAGCCATTACAAATTTCTTCAGACAAAGTTGTGTGTTCTTTGCGTAAAACAAAAAAGTAAATTCATTATGCAATAGCAATGATTTTCTCAACGCAATAGTCGATAATAGTCACACGTATCGCATTTGTAGTCAGGAATAAACGAAAATGTGAAAAATCTTAATGACCAATTGGCGAGGAAATGTGAATTACTATTCGTACAATTTATCTCGTCACCACAGCGCGAAATCACCCTCCCCCCGCTGGTGACATCGATAAATCAGCGCTATCGTATCCTACCATCGGCATTAATCACTATAATGATCCAGCGCGTTTGCGCTCTACAGTTAGCCCCCACCTCTCTTGCCCTCCACTACCTGTATTCAACGGGTATGCTCTAGTGTGTGACAAGGATCCAAATACACCAAGCGCCATCCAACGCTACATCAGCCTTCTTCAAGTGGCAATGGTTACCGGGGTACTTGCTCCTGCGAGACCGTGGGTCAACGGATTCATTATCAAGTTGTTATCTGGCGTTTGAAAAAAAAACTCACTGGACACGTTACCTTCTACTTATCCTATGCCTTTACTCTCTGCCTCGCTTCACCACCGTTGTCTTCTCGCTGGCCTGCCACCCGTGTTGGTTTCTCTCTGGTACAACGAATGCCGATCTAACGATGTTTGATGATCCTCCAGGGGTTAGAGGATCCTAGCACGTGCGCCTAGTTCACGTTGACTGGCTGGTTGAGGTCTTTCAACTCTTCATTTTGTTGGGAATATACAATGCATTATTTTAAAAAATATTTGTTGAGTTTTCGATATATTTCTCGCGAATGCTTATCAAGCTTAAGTTACACTGCATTTTTGAGCTTTTATTACATTTGCCAATTTAGGATTTCGGGGAGGAATTAAGGACGACTCTAAATTTCCGTATAACTGTTCCGGCAGCTTTTGGAGAAGTGAAATTTTATCATTTTTTCCCTCATTAATCAAGCATTCCGGCAAAATTAGGAGAATTCATAGTCAATACTCCATGAAATTTCATTCGTTTTCTATCAGTGCGGAGAATAGATATCTTGTTCTAGGTAATAGAGATTTTTTTAATTTAAATTTTTCTGCGAGAAAGATTAAAAAAAAATAAGCCTTAATAAAATTCCAAAAAGTAATTTAATAATTTTTGCTTTGTAAAAAAATTGGACTATTTTATGATTTTTTTCTCTGGAAACTTTCTAATTATAAAGCTTTTAGTGGAAAAAAAAAATTTTAAGAAGCCATAATTCCAGAAAAAAAATTAAAAGTGGTGTTATAACTGTCAAATATTTCTATTCATCCGAAATAAAACATTTTTCGACATTTGAAAGAAAAAAAACGACAATCGTTTAATTTCATTTTCGTCCCTGGCGCCCGATAAACCGCGATTCTAACCTCACTCCGTTCGGTTAGATCGCGGTTTTCGGGGCCAGAGACGAAAACTTTTATACATCATTTTGTTCTCAATTGCAAGAAAATCAACTGAATGCGCAATCACCTTGATAAAATTCATAACTTTGAATTTCCAGAATCATCACTCGCTCCTCTCTCGCATTTGGTATTCGTTATTTACGGCATTTCACCAATGAAAATTATCGAAGTTTATCAGTGTCGGTCTATCCGCACGTTTATTTCACTAGCTACACCTGGGGAAAAAACGGAGTTAAAAAATCAGAATAAACCCGAGAGACACTCGAGGGACAGAGATAAGTACCTCAGTCGGGTGTGGAGACGTTCTAGGCCGGAGTACAGTATATCCCATATGTCTAACTCTCCACCAACCAACTTTTCTCCGTCTCCTCCTTGCTCTCTAACTTTAACTACAAATCCACCTTCCCTTCGCCCCACCCCCCTCCCCAACCCCCTTGTCGCTGAGTTTAAATACGAGGTTTGAACGCGCGGCGCTCTCGCGCGCGCTCACACACAGGGCAATCTGTCTTCTGGCGTGTGATAAATCAATCCTTCTCGTGGACGTGCCAGACACGATCAACGAGCAGTTGTGGCCCTCTCAGTACAAACCGCAACTTTTAAAGTCGATCCTGAGCACATTCACGACAGCTGGAGTACTTAGACAAGGATCATAGGGAACTTTCATATTGACAAGAACAATTGCCAATTTGAGTTACGATGGAAGGTGAAATGGATGGAAATTGTTGGAACATAGAACCTGGATAAAAATTGAAATTTCAGGGATTGTTGGCCAGTAATTTTCAAGGACATACAAACTAGTTTTAGGATGCTATAGACCTATTGGTTTTTTGAAAAACCATTATTTAATTATTATTTATTGAGTAGAATAGTTTCATCGTCAAATCTACATTTTTATGCTTTTTTCTGACGTTTTCGGAATGTAGGTTAAGACATGGACAAAAAGTAGAGCAAAATGTATTCACATTGAAAAAAAAGAGATTTTGAGTGTGAATAAATAATAACACAATATAAAACCGGAGTATGTACAGCTGAATATAGTAAAATTTCCTAAGAAGTATTCTAGGCACTTCATTTAAAATTTTAAAGGGAACTACAAACTTCCGCTGAAAAAAACTAATCGATCGCTTAACCAAGTTATTTTTCCACACTTTCCACCAATAATATTCCAAATTTCACCCTCAGCCATATAAACATATCCACATTCAGTAGTTCCAGAATTGAGACCAACCTAAAAATGATTTATCCCACTGTCCGCCTCCTAAAAAAAATCAATTTAACCAAGAAGTGCGACGGCTCAACTGGGCGTGAAACATCGACAAAAAATACCAAAGACTTCATCAAGATAGTATTCTCCAACCAATGGCAATTCATGAAGCACCTTCAGCCATCTGTTATGCCAATTGCACCATATCCAATCGAACAATCTCCAATATCCGATTATTCCCAGCGCAAATTAATTAGCAAACAGCTCCGAGGCAAGTCTCAGTCCCCCTCTCAAATCCATCTTAGGATCTAGAAGACCTTGAGGTCACGGGAAT
This sequence comes from Psyttalia lounsburyi, assembly GCA_030522865.1. NCBI lineage: Eukaryota > Metazoa > Arthropoda > Insecta > Hymenoptera > Braconidae > Psyttalia > Psyttalia lounsburyi. The sequence goes on from JAPYZN010001153.1 coordinate 21,003, forward strand.
CATCTCTCTCTGCGGCATTGTCAGTCGGCAAACTAGCAAATTATAGAATGGGTGAAGGGTACCAGGAGCAAGCGTATCAACTACACATGAGCGCAGCCCAAGTTCTCGACATATAGGCCCGCCCGTTGAATATGCAAGGAGCACATTGGGCAATTTGCCGCTGCCTGCATACACCAATGATCATCAGAGAGAGGGACCGAGAAACAGAGACAGAGAGAGAGAGAGAGAAAAGTGCCCCCGCTCTTCTCCCCCCTCCATCGCCCTTCCAACATCTCTATAACTTTAGCCAGCAATGCGACAACAATCAGCGAAACAAACCCACTTATAATCAACAAGAGTATGCGTCAGAGCACCGAGAGAGCTGTGGCCGCGAGCGAGAGAGCGTTTTTCACTGGAACAAAACTTGTACATTGAATATTCATGAGATTTCGTTTCTACGTACCGAGTGCAGAGGGCGAGAGAAAATAAAGATTGAGAGAAAAATAAATTGAATAAAAATAAATTTAAAATTAAAAAGGGGGGGATTGAGCTGGAGAAAAAGAGGGACTTACTCGAAAGGCGACGGTAGTTGGGGGAAGATACAGAAACCCAACAATGGTAGGAGAGAAATCGGGTAGAATCGATGAAATATCGCGGAGATACGTGCACCATGGTTTTCTAGGGGGAGGGTAACCGGAGGATCTCGGAGGGATCTCGAAAATGAGTCTCGTAGTTTCTGCAAGGGTTGAGAATTAGAGAATTATTCCTAGAGATTTGAGAGATAAATCTTCTAATTTTTAATATGCTCGTATTTCACTAATTTCGAAAATTCAGATATTTAATTTGTGGCAATGAAAATTCAATTTTTTTTCAAATTTTCAACCATTTTTGTTTTTTTTTATTATTCAATTGGTGCAACGATTCCGGATTTTATTCAACCTAAATATTTACCAAATTTCAAGCCCTCGCAATGTAGTGCCGTGTAAACATCGACAAGAAAAAAAATTTCCTTAATAAACTTGCCATTTTTATGGATGTACATTCTTTCAACTTGTCGAGTGAAGGAGGGAGGGATAAAGCACTGTATGGGACATTTTTTTGTGCTGCTGGACAGACCAGAACAAGTGTGGATTCCCGGTGGATTGACCCACTCTTTTGTATTTATGCCCGTTGTAAACATTTTTAATACTTCCACCTCCATCATATCCAATTGCTTTATTTTTTTAACAGGAGAAAGGTAAAGAATTAGTGGTGAATATATTACAGGTGAAATTTGTTGTTCGAGGTGGAGTTACAATTATATGAGAGAGACCATCATGGGCGCCATACTCATCATTCACACTCAATGCGTGGTGGTGGCGCCGGTTTTACGCGATCTTGCGACACGATAAACCGTATAAACCTCGGTATTTTATCAATACTACTGAGATTACTGGAATGCACTGGGAGGTGGGGTTAGGTGGGATGCAGCTAGAGTTTATACGCGAACTCATAAATCAGGGGGTGCGTTGGCTAGACTCGCGGAGAATCTCCATCCGATAGAGACTCGTGCGCCAACAACCTATGTTGAACGAATTTTCAAACGTACTTACGGTTATATATCTGGGTACAGCGTGTGGCTGGTTATAACAGTAAATTGTGGATGAAATGAAATTCGAACTGGTGGAGGTTGATAAAGTTATTTGATATTTATATCTGATTGTAGTTGTGGTGAAAAGGCAAAGTCATTAAATATTATTTATCGGATTGCGCATTTGAATTCAAGCAAAAAAGGGCATCATCATGGTCTAAACGATTGGGAATTTTGAATAACCTTAAATTGTTGCACAGAAAAAAAAAAGTTCATTGCAGATTTTATCTTGAATTCCCGTCAATCTTCATTATCGTGTTTTAAGATGAAAAAATTAATTTGTTCCGTGCATTTTCAATATAATTCCCGTTATATCTTTAAAATAAAATTCGAACTAGTGATCACTCATAAAATCATTTGATATTAAAATCGGATTACAATGATGGCAATACTCCAAAGTCATTAAATATTATTAATCCGATTTTACCGCCCAATTCAACCAAAAACATCAATTATTCATTTCCCAACAATTCCGAAACACGAATGAAATTAAATGTCCAATATTAACGAGCGAAATCACGAGAGCCAACACTGAAATACCCAACGAGATCTCGGAATTCGTTATCACTTCGCATTAACACATCAGATAAACCAAAAACCCAATTGATTTTATTTTAGACCACAAACAAGTCGTCGTTGCAAATTCCACACCGAGTTCCCGGGATTCCGCATATAAAACACCCAATGGCCACGAGTATATTCCCGTACATTTGCCCGTAGGCAAACAGCAAAATGAAGTCAGCAAAGTTAACGTGGTCACTCCTGCTGGATCGGGCCATAAAGCTTCCCTCAAACCCCTCCGCCTCCGCCCTCCCTCCCTGTCCGAGACACGTATTTGCTCGGCAATACACGTTGACTATGTTATACCACATCAGCTTGTATACTTGAACATAGGAAATTAGTCCAGTGGTGGAGGGACGTGTAGACAGGTCTAAAGGGGAATCGTTTGGCGTTCGCCAATGGCGTTGACATAAATCGTGCAAAGGAGAGTCGTTTCCTATCTGCGATCGTCACCGGAGTCCAGCGCTACAAAATACATGAAGGAGAGAATTGCAAGAGAATTTGCAAGAGGACTGGATAGAGCGATACTAGGGGACGGGGGGATGATGTGAAGAGCTAAAAAGTCCGGGGGAAAAATAAATAAAAAATCGCCACATGTACTTATCCGAGTGAGGCAGCGTCGGGTAGGGGCGCGGCATGCCAATCCGGTGCATAAAACTCTCGGTATATAAGCAACCTGCTTCGCAAATAGAGTGCATCTCCACGCGCTCCTTCATTCTCGTGTTCTCCCCGGTTCCGTAGCACGCGATATAGTCTCCAGCACGCACGCCAAGGTACTTGAATACCTGAATCCAATGTTTGGTTCTGGTCTTTATCGCTTCGGCAAACAGAGCCCCAACCCCTATCGTTCAATTGATGTCTTTTTGATTAATATCGACTTCGAGTTTGTCGTGAATCTTTAGTGCCTCGATGCTCATCTGAGGCGATTCAATACTTGTCGGAAGCACTGAGTCCAACAGGTCGCATTAAGATTCTGTCGGGGTCGATAAAAGAAGTCACTAGATTTATTTATCAACGTCGAATTTTAAAACTGCCTCAGGTTATAGCAATTGGGTTTTCAGTAATATTATTTAGTTTGTAAATTGATATTGCAAAATTGAAATTGTTTTATTTTTTCATGAAATTTATGTAATAAATTAATTAGCTGAAGATTTCAATTTTTAATTAATAAAAAAATTATTTGGAGATGATGTTGACTTTTGAATATGAGCACACAGAGAAATGTTCTTGTGAAATACAGGATTTGAAAACATAATTTACAAGATTTTTCTCGTTTTTTAGGTTGTTCCAATCTCGTAATTTATGATATCTCAATCTCGTAGTTTTCAAGACTGATATATTGTAAATGACCATCTCCAAAAAGTAAATTCTGTGATTGTTTATGTAATTTACATATTAAAAATCATAAACAATGATGTATGTTACCGTGGATAAATTAGAAGAATTTGCATTCATTTAATAACAAAAAATTACTCACGTGACTTGTTATTTTTGCATTATCTCAAAATCTATGGGAGATAGTAAATTTTTGGTCCTGACCTTTTTTACAGATCCCCTTGCATTTCACATAAAACATCACGAACAAAAATACACTATCTCACTTAGATTCAGAGATATATTTTTTGTCGAAGGCATTAACATTCAGCCGTGTTCAATAACAGAATCAACAGGATTAATTTTTTAAGCGGTATTTAAAAAAAATTACATTATCGCTGATAAATTCTCAGCAATGTGGTCCGGTATAACATTAAGTCGATTGATGGTGGCTGGTAACATCTCCCAAGATCAGCAGGAAGTCAAGAAACCCCTGACGATCAACGATCACGCCACTCCAGTGGTCTGCCAACACTTAATTACTCTCCTCGATTCTACATTAAATCCAACCAGGGTGGTCTACCTATTTCTCTTGCACACAACTAACAAAAGATTGAATTCATGCCCCCCTAACGTATTACATATTTTGGCTGAAAAATCAAGGAATGATTGACTTATTGCTATTCTCCTATCGCAAAATGTGCGTTAACTGGAAAGTTGATATGGTAATACTGAGTTAAGTGACTTCATAGGCACCGGCAGTACCACAAATGAAAGTTTAAATGAGCATTATCTATGCCTCCAAGTTTAAATACAAATGAAAGTCACTCGGGAGTTTTAGAAATCTTACATAATGCACTCTCAACTGTTGTGAGAACAAACAATTACATCCATAACTCATTGTTCCTTTTCAGTCTGAAATCAGTATTTAAACCCAAGTTGAGTGACTAACTCATTATTACGAAGTGATGAACGATTATAATTATTCCTGGATCATTTAATTTTACTGATGTCTTACTGCCAGCTCGTGTCTCAGCAATTGGGTCGCATTGTGCTCCTGAATCTCATTATACGGTGCACCATTCATTAATTCATCGATTACTATAATGCATACATTTGAAATGAATAAACGTATTGGCTTCTCTACATCGGGCAACAGTTAAACATGATGAAGTTTAGTTACAACAAACGTGCCAAGGCAATTTGGCATTATCAATTCCCCTGGATTGGCGCCACACACATATACTGCTCCCTGAAAACTCGATCAAACGATAAATGGTATCCTTATATTTCGTGCCGTCGAAAATGTCCCCCAGGAGATACACCGGTTGGTTTTCCCCGCCGTGACTAATCTTACAATGTGCCAGTGGTTATGGTGCCCCCACCGCTGCCCAGCAGCCAAAGTATCGTGAACGTTGCTTGAATTATTGCCCTGTTATCTCGATGCTAGCCAGTGTGGGTGGGGTGGTGGTTGCACACCACCCAGAGATCCAGTTTCAGGAGAATGACTGCCACGAGTTTCGGTGCCATTTGATGGAGAAAAACTGAATAAAATGAATTTTCACTTGAAACTTGTGGAGGTCTCAACGTCAAACTTATTCGGTATCAGTACTTTCTTGAAAATTGAGCGATCTCATTTGAATTTTCAGTGGTGTGAATTCAATTGAATTCATTATGTAATTTACCATGGTATTAAGAGCATTTGAATTTAGAATGCTAGGTTTAACAGCTCTCAAGAAATCCTCGAACCATCCATCCTTGAAAAGCCACGAAACAATTAATAAAATAATGAATTAATCAATAAATTGTTAATTACTTAATTATCATAATTCCATTATGTACGCTTCGGTTTTTCGAGGATATCTTTATAAGCTAGTATTTTCAATGAAAAAAGAATACAAAAGCAATGCGTTTTAAGACATTCAAAACGTTGTACATGACTTTGTGTCAGTTGTCTTCAATGTAGACGTCTCGCAGAACCAAAATTTTTACAATACGGCTCCATATTCGATATAAAATCATTGATAGCATTTGTGGAACGTCACCAAGGCAAAGACAATGCCAACATATATATCCCTCTCTAGTTCTAATCTGTCAGCCATTTGTTAAGTCGGGTTATGACGTAGTTGAATATGATGCGAGGAGCACGCCTGCGCCTAGGACCCGTGTCGGCCGTTTGTCCGGTGTGCGGCTGGCTCGCGCATTGCCGGAGCAAAACCTCCAAGGCGACAGGGACCACCCTGAAAGCGCACCGTGTGTCGTCGGTATGGAGGAGGACCGCAACCGATCGGGCTAACCTGCGCCCGCGTTTCAACCATTCTCCTTTTAGCTGAAGTTGTATATATAAGTGGCATAACCAGCCGCGATTCTACGTTATGATCTATATGCCGCGGGTTGCCGGGAATTCTCAGGGATTTATTTTTTGGGGGGAAGGGACTCTGTCAATTGTTATACGCCGACAACGCTTGTCATCGTTGGGTTGTAAAATATGGGCTTCGACGCAATTATGGAAAATTATGAAGCTACGGCGATGTGGCATGGTAAGATGATAAGTCAAAGGAAAAATTGTGACATTTTTTCTCCCCCCAAGTTTAAGACCAGCGCATGAGACGTGAATTCTACAGGGCTTAAACATATGAGGACTAATTTCTGCAATCAAGTCATTTTCTTTTGATTTTGTGAGCAATTTTGGCTTAGCAATTATCGAATAAGGCGACCCGTTCTGGTCTAAATTAAGGCCAATACTCCCTTGGGCGACCTTTTCCTTGTCTCTTGAAATGCTTGATAAATCAAACAAGCTTAACGAGCAGAAATACCGGAAGAGCATACATTCCACGTGACTTTCTCACTTTTCCAATAAAACAGTTGAAAAAATCCACTCCCAATCAGTCAAATTATCCTATTCCAATTAAGTAAAGATGATACCGTTTACAATTATTGAACACATTGGATGAAGCCCATATAATCAGGACGAAAAGTATTGGATTAAATGAGTTGTAATTGTTCATGTTGTAAATCATTAAACTCCTGAGACATTGAGCGTCCTGGTGAGAGGTTTGTCTTGCAATAACAGGATATCAGTCAATGAGGGCACACCTAGATATTCGATATGCAGCTATTGGTTCAGCTGATTAACGATTAGTCTCCCTAACGCTTGATTTGATAAAGGGACACATCGGCTTATCGTATCGAAGTGAGGGGAATATTCAGCCATACATCAACGGAAACATCACCGTGTAGAGATGATCTAGGGATTGAATCGGGAAAGCGATGATAAACAGCCAACTTTAGGAACAAAGACGCCGCAACATGTTGCAGTTGTCGGGGGGAATCTATGGGGGTGTGCCGTTTTTTTCCAAAAACTGAGTAATTGTGCTCAAACTGGACGGTTGGATAGCTTTTTAAAGTCATCACTTTTCGAATTCCTACGACAGACGAATTTATTCGAGTTTTCTTCAAAACTTGAGTTGATTTCCAATCTCAAAAATTCAGAAAGTGGGGGAGTATCATCAAACTCACTTCTTTCTATGACTTATCAATCCAATATCTCTCGTTATTTTTCCGTCTTCGTGTTTGTTATACCAACAACCGCTGATCTGTCATCATCGATATCCCGAATCGTGAAGTGCCACTTAATATCAAACTAAACTTCACAAATATCTCGTGCCACCTCGTCAGGTCTCACTGTCAATTTCTCTCAATTCCTCGATTAGATACAGGAAGAGGTATACCGGGTTTTCAAACTTTATGGTGTCTTCGTCTGCGCCACCTGCGGATCTTCTTTTTTTTTATGACATCTGAATGTGGGTGTCGGGGGACCGGTGATAAACCGAAAAAAAAGTCAATACTGAATAAGAAAATTGTACTCTTTGTTGGTGAACCTCCGTAGCCGGTTTATTGTCGTGGGCGGACGACGGCAGAATCTCGCATGTGCGCCAAGTTCTTCTCGGGCGATGCAAACCCATGTACATTTTATTGTTCGCCGGAGAAAACTGAGGCGTAATAATTCCTCATTTTTTTCGGTTTATTCCTGCCCGAAATAATCACTGAATTAAATTATTTGAGATCGTTTATACTGAGAATGGAGCCTATATCCTTTAGCTGACGAGTTACTTTCCGGCTCGTGTTCGCTCGTCCGGGGTATACTCATTCGTGATGCGCAAATGTGGCGATTGTCATCTATGCTATGTATCGAGCTGAGGTAGCCGTGCCTTGGGGGACGCCAGAGGCCAAATGATGATGACCGACAACAGTAAATATAAGAGCCATCAATGGGTTATAATGGGCAAGTCAGGAAACGAGGGCACTCGAGGATGTCATAGTTGGATAAAGTTCAGCGAGGGGGGGGGGGGGTATACTTTATTAATAAGGAGAGGGAGGGTTACCATCGAGACACAGTGTCACGCCAGGTTGATCAGAAACTTGGAGCTCCATGTTACGGCCAACGCCCATGGCGACTTTGATCGTATGTACCATGTTACGATGAGGGGTTAGACAGTGTAACCGTATTAACGCACCTTATATTGTCCTACAATGTTACATGTGCATTTTGTTCCATGTCAATGGATCTTAGTCATACTTTGGAGAAAAGACTGCTCTTGAGATCTAATGGTTATATTAGAAGAAATAATTAATCTATTTCTGCTCATAAGATTATTTGAAAATTACTGATACAGAATTCAATTAAAATTCACAATATTTAAATGAAAATTAAAAAAAAAAAATTACAAATATGAATTTTTGCGGAATTTCAAATACTAAATGAATGAGATTTTTGTTCTGGTGTCTCGATTTATTATATCAATGACGACAGCCAGAAGGTCAATACCACAAATACACACGAAAGAAAGAAAAATATGAAAAGTTGCTGAGTTGATACAACTTGAGGAGTGGCGGATTTATTCAAATCTACTACTAGTTGTACAGCATGTTGACCAGATTGACTTTTTCAATTCCTCGAAATAGCGATTCGATGTTAAATTTGCCATAAATCTACATGATTGAGAGGTACAAGACAGAAACTGAGAAATGCATAGCATAATCTTGGGGATAACCTGCACCCAGTGGGTAGTCCAAACGGGACAGTTTTAGAATCAAAATCATCTCGAGTTGGTTTTGTTTGTGTTTCATGAACTCGAGGTGAATTTTCGTGCTGATGTCAAGTACGTGATCGCGGGGCTGAGGAAGACGAGAGGCAGAGAGCCGATCTCGGTGGATAAGCCTGACGATCAGAAGTTGGGGAGGATAGTCGAGCCCACATGTGCATGGACGACTGCTTGGTGTTGTAAATCGGCGGTGACTTCCTGCTACACTACCTCCATCGATTACGAACGGAATGCAGTTGCTGGAAAAAAATCCAGAAATTCCATTTCGCCTGTCAATGACAGTCAATAGTTGATGGGGTAAAGTCGTTCTTTGTCATTTGCGAGAAGTGTATTTTTGTGGCAATATACTGCGGTAGAAAATTACTGCTGAAATGGTCATTTCCAGGTCCATATTATCCTGAAAATTATAGAATATTTTTCATACTGCTCTTCACTTTTCCTCGCCCGGGGATTGGTACGGCCTTTGTCCGAACTCGAAAAAGTGAAAATCACTAAGGAAAAATATCGTTCCTCGGCTATCGCTATGGGTTTTTTTGACTTGCGTGATTGGCCGCCTCGCCTACGGCTCGGCTCTCCAAACTCCACGCGAGTAAAAAACCCCATAACAGGACAGGCCGGAAATATATTATTTCAGGATTCGAGCAATAATTTATTGGCATTTCCAATTTACTGAAAACTTAGGTGGAGGTAATGGCTCCTTTTTCTTAATTCTGTTTATTTTCGCAGAATAATTAAACTGCAATCTAGTGGCCACCATCTGTTTCATGAAATTGTGAATTTTTATAACACTAATTTGACCGAATTTTTGCAAATTGCCCGTCAAATCTTCTCCAAAGTATTTTACTAGAGTGATTTGGTCTCTGAATTTAATTAAAAACGTAAGGATTTCCCTTTCTCCTAAAATTATTGCAGCTCATCATGAAAAAAAAATCTTCGGATTGTGCCACCACCATCACTATATCCCAGTGGCGATGGTAGTCATCCGGCAGAAGCAACGGGAGCACACACACACGAGCACGCGCGCGCGCAAAACCAAAACGGTGGGGTTTGAGATAAAAGCCACGAGCAAAAAAAATCCTCTCGAGGTGTACCCCCCGAAGGTACGAGTGCTGAAAAAGCCAGCACAGTGGTTTATACGTTCGACTTATATATAACCGTACACCACTCGTTTCTTTTACTCCTGTTTTGCATTTGTTGATGATATCTCAAACTTACAGAGGGCGGAGTGGGCTTAACGGGCTGTCGCACGTTAACATGGGCGCGGTCTCAGTCTCTTCCTCACTGATAAATACCGAGGGGTATATTATTCCTCATTTTTTATTTGCACCCGTTTATTCGAGCGCCCCAAGTGTCTCAACAGCCTTAAACCGCGTTTGAAAAATCATGCCTGCACGCGACCTCAAACCTTGAAAATGAAACGTGTATCGTAAAATGTTCAGTGAGATTAGCAAGAAAATGAAGTAGCTCAGAAGTTCAGAAAGACGAAAAAAAAAGAAAAAAAACAAAGAAATTGTGGATTTCATTTCTACAAAGAGCCGTTGGGCTTTAGCCTCTTAACCAAGTGAATTTTTCCTCCTGCGAAGAGATAGAGCGGGGCCATCACGAAGTCACCATACCAGCATCATAATCGCTTTTCATGCCGTGGGTTGACTCTCATCAAGTTGAAACGTGTCCAGCAAATGGCGTAGCTCTCCCCCGCCTTACTTCCTCCGGGCCTCTTTATCTCACCATTGAAAACACAGGAAGAAGGAGAGACTTTTCGAAAAAATCACTCATGATTTTATCAAACACATACGTAAATCCAACATTCTCCATGATTTTTTTAAGGACATTCATCAAAATTTTTCAGCATTTGATTTTTTGGGGCGATCAGAGAGATGATGATGGAGTCGTTACCTTCATGTCGATAATAATTTCAATCTGCTACCTGAAATTCATTATACAAGACAAAGGGAATGCCTAGACCTCCTAGAAACCCGTGAAATTCGTCTATCCCGGTGTCCCTTAATTATCAATTGGAACCTGGAAAAGGAAAAAGTTCTCTCCAGAATGAGGATGTAGCGACAATCAACGGCTTCCCCCGTAACCGCTCTAATCTCCACTTCTCGCGGCTCGTGCGCCCGCTCCACAAATTATTCCTCGTGTTCTCGGGTGTGTAGAAACGCGAACTCCGCGAACTCACATTGTCCACTGCTGGCTCACTGTTCCAAGAAAATAATCCCCTCCTCCTCCTTCCACTCCCCCTTTGCCCGCCCCTCTATCTCGTCTTCTTGAGTGTCTCGTCCCGTATGCCACGATCTAAACGTGTGGACGCCGCTGGCATTGGCAAAGGAGAGCTCTCCCTCCATGGCAAGAGTACTCAGTCTCTCTGCCAGCTATAGGTTAACAACGCTCGGGGAATCGAGCACGTGTTTCTCTGTCCACCTTCTACATGTGCAATTCCCTTAAAAATCCAACCCTGAAAACGAATGACGAGAAAAAGGATGAGAATGGTAAAGAAGGTGGATAAGGGGTCAACGCGAGAGTTCCAGTTAAGGGGCACTCTCGTTTGTTCCTCGTTTCGAAGTCACATCGTAGGTCCACCAGAGAGAAACGAGGAGGTCGTGCCCGGTACCTTCTCTATATACTATCTTCAATCTTTCAGTCCGTCCACCTGTATTCCCGGTATTGTCACGTTCGACGGCATTTATTTTTCACTCTCGGGTGATTTTTTTTTCTCTTTCTAACGTAATTCCAATCATTACATCGGTTCAAAGCCATTAAAGGGAGTTACTCTAGCAAATGAGAAAGTTGGGTGAGAAGAAAAATAAAATTTTGGGAATAAATCAGTCATATTGCGAATAGCTGTTGATAACGGATTGTTAAAACTATACTTTTAAAAAATTTTACAATCTTCATTTGGTCCAAATAAATGGATCAAATAAAATATCATTAAAAAATTTTTAAAACATTTATTCAATATAAGCAAAACTTGAAATCATTTTTTTCGAATTATAAAGACGATTTTCTTTGACCGTTTTGAATAAATTTATATATTTGATTGAAATAAATAATTTTTCCGGGTGTTCTTACTGTAACTTGGCAGTGGGCGTTTTGCGGTAAAAGCGTAAAACGTGGCAACTCTTTTCAAAAATCATACCCGTAACATAAACACAAAGCTGTCGGAATAATGCCGGTATACGTGTGGGAGGGGTTGTGCGCATGCGTGGAAGAGACAGCGGACAGGTTGTTTAGCGTCGGTGGATTACCAAAGCGCACGATAAATTGAGGCGAATTAAACCCTTAAAAGACGTACTCCAGGGTTTTAACATTTTCTTTTTACCGGTGGTTTCCAGAGATATTGCGAAACAATTCAACTACAACATGCGTTGCACATAATTACATTTACATTTATCTCTTGTATACATAAGTCTGAATTTTATACTCTCTCGTGTTATAGACAGGATGTTATAATGCGAGAGCATTACTTATTTTTTAGTTCATTTGTGTGTGGAAGACAGAGGACTAAGGCGGAACCATAATGCAGAGGTACTGAGTTGGCTCATATACACTCGTTGATGCCCACGCGACTCCATTACTTTATGGGAAAATATATTGTATAGACACATTTGCTTTGACGTGTGGAGGAAGATGAGTGAATTTTCACCAAATATTTATTGAGCATCGACTGGAGAGAACCGGAGGGCACTTGATTGAGTCGCGGGGAAATGATTCAACTGCTGTTGGAAACGATAGAATTTCAGAGACAGTTGGCTACTGACCTTTTCAACGGAAATCATAAATGTCATTTGGTGGATTTTGTTTTTAATTTCATTTTTAATTCTTTGAGGGGTAGTGGATCGTCACCGTTTCCTCTCAACTTTTTATCAAATTTCCTGCTCAATTTTTTAAATATATTAAATATATTCCGACCAGGAAAATATCCCCGAATTTAATCAGGAAATTTATTGAAAACTTAGAAAAAAAACAAGTTTTTTGTTACCCCTTAACCCGCGTCGTGCTACCACGAGCGAGACCTCTCGGCAATATGCCCTCTCCGTGTTTGTGTACACAGTGCGGTTAAGCCATGTGGAAAACCATCTCACATGACTCTACCGTTGCCAAGTTTACAAGTAGAACCATTGGCATCTTTTAAAAAGGAATTATGAATAAAGAGAAAAAAAACTCGACTCCGGAGGTAAATGAAAAATGTCACCGCAAAGGTTGCCGCCGTTTGGCGGAAGACACTCCAGTGAGATCGGCAGGGATAATTCACGGCGATCATAAATCTATCGATAATAGCTGGCTTGGTTACAACCGGAAAGGGAAGAATATACCATCACAAATGAGTATGGAAATCCTTTTTGGAATTTTTATCGCTGGATTATTCCTGCAATTTGGAATTCTCTTCTCATCCGTGAAGAATGAATTTACCGATGAATATTTATGATTAGTGAATATCCCTGAACCCCTGTAAAGTGCATACCTGCAGAACGATAATTGTAATGAGTTCGAATGAGCCTGTCTTGTATTCCGTCACATGTGGCATTACATTCGTGGCACGTGCTCGCAATTGATGACACCAGTGGGAAAAGGAAAAAAAAGGAGAGACGCGCGATGAACGCACACGTCTGGTGGCAAGGGGGTAGATAGTCATCGAGAGTCATCTGGCATTGACTGGGTGCATCATTAAAATGTTACGTTCGGGGCCAACCCGAGTTGGGGCTGATTCATTCATTCGACTAATTGGACGACTACTGAAAAAAACGGGAGTGGAGAATGGCTCGAGGTGACGTAGTGAAAATTCTTGGACGTTTTTAAACGAATTTTTGGCACATTTCACTTATATCCCTGGGAATGGTCTCATTGAAAAATTTGGTTATTTTCGAATTTGATGTTGTTTTTTCTCCTAATTTGAATTCAAGCTCATTATTTTTAAGACTACTAGTCGGCGGTCTATAAAATTTCAATGTATTTCTAATGGCTTAATTCTCCTATTTCATAATTCCATCAATTCCGTAAATCTTCAAACTTCTTCAAAAAATTGAAGAATTATCACCGTAGTCTCCGAAAATTCAGTTCGGGCTACTTTTGCTTAAAATACGTCAAAATTCGCCTCCCCCAAAATTTATAATGTTTATTCTTCATCTTCTCGACCAGCGGAATGTACCTGTTATTTATCCGCTTTCTGGAGCTTTGACAGCTGTAGGTAAAAACGGCAGCGAGAAGAATCGAATAAAATCGATGAGGAGAGTGGAATAAAAAAAGAACCAAGAGGAAGAGAAAAAAATAAAGCAACTCAAGTCTAGCAACAGCATTCAATCTCAAGATAGATCTGTTCTTGGATTTCCTCATTGTCGTGAGTCTGGTCGGGGTATTCTACATGGCTCAACGCCTACAATAATGACGTTACGATATTTGATTCGTATGTGTGCGCCCTTCGTCCGGGGAAGATTTGACACGTTCACAATGCAAGGTGCATTGTCCCTGGACCTCTTCTAGCTGCGGGATTGCTTCTCATCTCCCATGCGCTCCTCCTTTTTTCTCCCAATACTCCAGTTGGCAATGTCCTACGGCGTCAACTCAATTCGACGCTTGTTTGAAAGTATTTGTTGAATTGTTGGGAAAATATGGAGATGTCTTTTTGTGATGGAACATTCAATGGAATTCTTCAGGAACACTGGATTACGTCGCCGAGAGGGATTGTTGCATGTTTAGTATGGTCTTTATTTATTTTTCTCATTCATCTCAAGATATAGTCTATGAAAAACCACCGCTTTCGTCTCCATAACAAAATGAAAATACACGGGAACATGGGAATAATGGGTAAACATAAATCAGACTTGTTTTCATTAGAATTAGGATCGTCTGCTGTGGCAATTTTAGGAAATAAAATAAATACAGGGCCAGGGGGTGGGGGCTTCGTGCTCCAATATGTCGTCCCGTGCCAACTGACTCAAATATTTTGATGACCAAAAAACGCCCGATGTTGCACGATACGGGCAGAATTGATGATGTTCGCGCGATTAATTTGTAACAGGGAAAAAAAGGGAATACAGCAGCGGATCCTGCCGCTTGTCCCCGGCACTCCACCATATTGGGCTGGAGACTCGATTGGATCGAGTACTTGTATGACAACATGTTGGGTTTCTCTCAGGACAATTGACCGTTTAATTCGTTTTCGATTGAAGCTTGAGAAATTTATGTAATCAAGTTTTAATTTAATCTAATTGTGTAAACTAGATAAACTCGTGTTCGAAATTAAGCGGCTTGTGGTCGTTTATTGAAGATCATGGAGTCTCTGAATTGGAGTCATTTCTAATTTATCAAATGTAGCTAATTTTTATCCAAATATTTGATAGAGCGCGATTTGAAATTAAATGAAAAATGTAGCGTCTATTACAATCCATTCACTCACTGATTTCAGTAAATGTCCGTTTCAAGTCATTGCGCCGATGATGACCCGATAACGTGTCAATTGCAGGTTGCGTTTCCCCAGCGGTTTCACCCCGTCACTCATTAAATTACACCAACCCCAATCCTCCCGTAACCTTTTTCCCATTCCTGATAAACAAATCCGATAAGATTATTTTTAAAAGTATCAGAATTCGAGTTGCAACAATCTAACCTCTGATTACCGTCAATTGAACCGCTTTATCAGCGATCGCGAACGCACGTGCCCATATGTTACATTTCCACTCCAGTCATCCCTTCATTTGTGATACCACATGGTGTGCCCCCGGTGTCAGAGCTTTTGTAAAATGACTGGCACACCTATTTGCTACCATCAGGAGCGCTACTCTATCTCGTCGATCTCCAAATATTTTATCTGCTGTTATGCGTGTACTTCTGTTCATTTCGGCGGGATGTCTACTAAGTCACGTTCTAGGTATTTCGATGGGTTGGTTGAGGGGTTTTGCTAATTCACCATGTGTTTAGTTTAGTGATTCTGAAAATGGGCTCTACAGAAAGTGAAATATTAAATAGAATATTTATTGCATACTTTTTCGGTAATTCCGGAACGAAATTCAATTTTAAATGTTATAAAACTGACCAGTAATTCTATCCTAAAATCATGAAAATTTTTCACAGCAATTCGTAATTTTTCTGGCAAATTTCAATTTTTCCGTGTATGATATTAGTTATAAGAGGATAAAACCCTTTCATAGACAGAAGTGGATAATAACAAATTTTTCCCCCTATCCCAGGTCAGAATCAACGATAAGAATAGGGCTAATTAAGACCTGGAATAAGGCTTAGAAATGCTCAATCAGGGCTGGAGCTCAGCGTTGGGTCCCCCCTTTTTCAGCCCCAAAATGATAACCATATTTCGGACTTATTCGATAAGGCTTGAATTAGGCTTAGTGCCCAGGTTTAATCCACGCCTTAAATAACCAAATTTTAAAGACTCAATCGCGCATCTGTTGCCTAAATAATATTTTTGTCTACGGATATTTGTTTAAACAATTTTCTAATGGTTATGAATTTAGAATTACTCACGAAAAAAACTAAGGTCAAACAGTACCTCACTGTTAATGAACATTACCAGTGAATAAAGCCATGAATTAATTAATAATAAATGAGAAAGAAAAAAACCTTTTCATCGTTAGTTTCTATTAATTATTCACCCTGGATTATTATCGCTACCTGTCCTACTTTGGAAAACGTACTCTATCTTCTGAAAATTAAAATACACTGAAATTAACCATTCAAAAATCTGCTTCTGCTGAGATTCGATTCAGGGACCTTCAGATTCATAGTCAGGCTTGCCATTAACCATTAAGCCATCTGTAACTTCTTCTTATAATACATTTTTTTCAGATATTAAATTACAGCGTTGTAGTAGTTTGTATATTTCCTATCGTAATCCTCAGAACATGAATAAATGACAGATTCAATAACAATAAATTTTGAATTCGTCTCATAATAAATTATAGGTAAGGGCCAGGTGGGAATTGACCATTGGTTCAAGCTTGATCCAAGCTTGGACCAAGACTAGACTAGCTTGGTACGAGCTTGTTCCCTAAGCTTGAACTAATCTTGGTTAATGCTTGATATGTAATATCGGTATAAGCTTGGTGGCATAACTTGGTCTAATATTGGAAGCTGAGCTTGTTCAGAGCTTGGAGATCGAGCTTGGCTTGAGCTTGGAAACCAAGCTCGAACTTCAAGCTGGATCCCAGCTTCGAAATCAAGTTTGTTCGGGAGTCGGGCTACGTACTTTTATTAATAAATAATGAAAAAAACAAAATTAATGTATTCGCAATTGATTTTTTTCATTGATTATTCACTAATTACTAACCCCCAACGCCGTCAT
>JAPYZN010001154.1:0-18535 GCA_030522865.1 Psyttalia lounsburyi
TAACCGAAAAATTATCGAAATAATCCTACCCCCACTCTAGCGCAAAACGTCAAATGAAACATTTCTATTGGGCGGCAATTCAGCTGGGGGAATAATCCACCGAATACCCCTCGTGCTTGAAAATTAATCGAGTATTTCCCTCAAGTTTCCCTGTTTATCAACATCCGCGTGCAGTTTGGTACTGCAGAGACTGCCAAACTTCACGCATATGTTGATAAACAACGAAACTCTCGGGAAATACTCGATAATTTTCGAGCACTCCGGGTATTATAAGCGAAAATATACCTATTGCCAGTATATTTCAGCGACTTAATTAGAGTATGAGTTGACTCAGTTTAAATGGGCGCTCTACTCAATTAAAATCTATGCTCTTCTTCATAGTCATTTTCACAAACTAATTTTTTTTTATATCTAAAATGAATTATAATTGATCTTTCTTTTACATGAAAGAAGTAGGAAAAATATTTGATTTGATTTGAGTTGATTAAGTGAAGAAATACATTGAAAATAAGATTTTTTTTGGCTTTACTGTCGGTATGAATAAAGTCGAATTATGAGACATTGCAACCGATAAATCTATCTAATTCACGCCAATTTTTTGTATGAAACAATCCAATTCAATCCAAGATGATTTGTCGGCATGATTCAAGTTAATTCTTCAGTTTGCATTGAGTCAGTCGTTCAACCTGATTCAAATCGATTCAAATCGGTGTGAAGATGAGTTAAAATCAATTCGAACAAAATCCAAGTAAAAAAATTGACTTAAATCAAGTCAGAGTTTCACTTGAATCAATCTGTTTATTCAATTCGAATCAATCCCGTGCTTCGATTTGATTCAAGCTGATGTTGACTGCATACGTTTATTTTAAAATAATCAAACTTTCTACTTAAATCAGACGAAATGATTCCAAGTCAACTTGAATTTGTATTTTGTGTAGGTGTTTTTTTATGATTTAGTATTCGAGTAGATAATGAATGTGAAGTGCACGCGAAACAGGCATGCAGTTGTGCAGAAAACATTTCAACATTTCTATTATTCATTTTTCTAAATTATTATTCTGCATTATATGCTACATCAAGTGACACATCAACGGGGGAGTAAGATGAGAACAAAAGAAACTCATCGGCGGATTAATCGTCTAAGACTGATTAAAAAATTCCTAGTGAGGTGGTAAAACGAGATGAGGTAATTTCACACATTTCGTTCCACAATTTCGCTATTGTGTTATTGCACAGAATAATGAGAGAAAAAATTATGGGTATAATAAAATATATAAAACCAGGTTAATCATGACAAAAACTCAAGAAACAAATATCACCGGCGCACGCGACATTTCTACTTAAATCGAGCAATTTAGAACTAAAAAAAATTCACCAAAATGTACAACGATTTCAGGATTTTTTTTTCTTTTTTTGTTTGCTTTAATGTGGGTAAAAAAAATTGACATAAAGTTGAAACGGGGGGCGTAGCCGCATTTCAATGGCGGAGGCATCTGAACGTTAGTTGGTTGGGTGCAATAATTAACCGCGTACCACGAGCTCCAATAAGCCTTTTGGCATGGTATGTACCTCGGTATCAGGTTTGTCCTGTGGAGTTTCCACGTTTACCCCGATATACATACTACAACCGAAATTCCTGGGTAATCTAGAGCTGGGTAAATCTCACGCAAAATCTTGCTCGTTAACCTACACCACTAATTTGGTGGTCTTTTTTTATTCCATCAAATGACAATCGAGTGCTGTTATTCTTTTATTCATTTGTTCGGTTATTGATTAGGTAGAAATATGGTGGAACCCAGTAATTATTCACTTGGTCGTGGTAATGATTCGTTTTAAACGGTAATTTGAAGAGTCATTTTAGGGAATTTGTTAAGTCATTAATGCCGAAGATGACTTGAATTTTTGTAGAACGAAAATATTGACTCGAACGGGAGTTGAATGTAGGTATGCCTCGTAGAGCTACCAATTCGTTCTTTTAGTTTTTTTTTAGAACGCTCATAGAAAATGAGGTTCAACAACTACTGATGAGGGTTCGTTTAATAAATACATTCTTTTTGAGATTTCCAAAATGTTATTCAGAAGTCAAGGGTTCGGAAATCACTTTCTGACTGAAAAGTCTCAAGTTGAAAATTTTTAGTTTTGAGCGGGGATTCAAGCCCTTTAGATTTAACTTGAAAGTCTCAACTTGAAACTTGGTAACGTCAAGGGGAAACTGAAAAGTCTCGAGAATTTCGTCATCACTTTGACGCTGGAACCTTTTCAGTTAAGTGTTTTGCAATTTCCAATGTGAACTTAAAAATCTGGAGACTTTCAGAATTCAGAAAATGAGAGTTTCAAAATTTTCAAATAGAGTTTTAAAAGTCGCCAGTGATGACTTGGAAATCTGAAGTTAAGACGGGTAAGAAGGTCTCAAGATAATCTTGTCAATAAACTTGTCAGTTTCAAATTGAAACTCTGGAAAGTCCATTTCAGGTTTGAAAATTTCGAGTAAAAGCTTTCCTGAATCGGAAATCAAATCTTTTAAGTGTCAAATAGGGACTCTAAATTCTTAGGTTGAGATTTAAAAGTGTTCGGATGAGACATAAAAATCTCATGTTAACCCTTCAAAGTTTCACCCTGAGGCTTGCAAGTTTTTTGAAAATCTCAACTTGAATCGCAAAAGTCACAAGTAGAGTCTACAAATTTCGTTGAAAATCTCAGACTTTTAGAAAGTTTAGATTGTGAAACGTGAAAGTTTCCATTTTCAAGTCTCAAATTTCGACTTTCATTAGGATCAAATGGAAACTTTGAACTCCAAACTGAAGACTCAACTGTGTCTGTATCCTTTTTTAAGTGCGAATTTTAAAGATTTTATGAAATCTAAAAATAAATAATTTTTGGGACATTTGAGAATTGATAATTGTAATCACTCATCCCTGTAAGTAGTGTTGAATTTGGTGATCTCGGTAACACTCAATTTAAATGTGAATAACCCCTCCTATTAATGATCAGAATCGAGGTACAATGAAAGAAATATTTAATTACTTAACTCGTTCCACAATCTTTCTACTTTAAAATTATACTCAAATAATATTAAAAAATTTCAATTCTGATAACTGCATGATGAATATGAACGGTTGGACAATCCACTGTGAGAACTGCAAATGGTACAAACTACTCAAAATGTGCATTAACAGAGAAAAGATTAAAAATTCCCAAACCAATACTCAGTGATTTTCCTGTGATAAATTGAGAAACACGTCTACGGGGCAGGGATCGGCACCAATATTATTAACTTCCCGATAAGGAAGTTATTATTTCCAATAGTATTTGAAGCCATAATTTTCAATCATTACATTAATGAGTAATAACAAGCGATATATGCTTAATGATCAAGTAATGGGTCCATCGCGTTTCCAAACTATTCCATTATAATACTGATGGGTAATATCATTTACAATATTTTCGATAAATGTATCGTATTAAAATGCCTAATATGCAATTGCGATTAATAATAAACATTAAAAAATGTTTCTCATTTTTTTCAATCGACTCTTCGATTTAAAGAATTTCACATTTCTTAATTAATAAGTAATAATCAAATGATAAGTAATAAATCCGACATTTTCCGTTGGTTTTTCCGTAAACGTTCTCAAGGGAGGATAAGTTGGGTTAAATAGACTAGGCATTTGAAATGGACCGAGAGTAAAATTAAATCTCTCATTTCTGTTTTTCGGAAACATAGTCAATGTCTCCTTAATAATGGACATATTAACTATATCCAATGTCTTTGCGGAAAAAAACTTACTAAATTCTAATTGATTCTAATTATTGAAAAAAAAACAGGCCATCAGAGCTTATCGTCCTTTTCATTTTCCCTCTTGTGGTCTGAAGGCGACAAAGGACAGACATTTTTATTCATTTTTATTCGTTTTCAAGAGACCGTAGAATACGCTATAATTCCTATTATTGATTGGACGCGCCATGTATATTCCCCACCTTGCATTACTCATTAATTAAACAATAAAATTCCTCGACCTCTCATTACTGGCAGATGATATAATAAAAATTATTCATGAACAATGAATGAAAAACTTTTGGTTCATTAGAATCCGATAACGGAGTAATGAAGAATGAAATTTCCCCCATTACCCGTTCAGGAATAAATTCTAATTTCATTCCGATCATTAGAATTGATTAAAGCATTCAATTATTATCAATCTAATATTAATATTTTGCCGATTCCTGCTGCGAGGTTGAATAATACGAACGTAACTCAGAAAAATACGATGAAGTGGAGAGACAGGGGGTGCGAACACGTCTACTTGTGTAATCATTAAGGTCAACAGGAAATTATTCCAAAGTGAAATGAATTTCAAGAAACAAATTGTGGGTGATTTTTTTTTTTAAGTAAAAATAAAAATATGTAGAAGAAAGAGAAGGAGAGAAAAATTTGATTTAAAAAGAGGGTAAGTTTGCATGTGTGGCAGCCGTTGGCAGCGAGAACTTACTCGCTGGCTTGGGGAAATGTCATCCCTGTAAAGGACGGGGAGAGGGCTTCCGTGTACATCTCGCAGCCCGTTCCCTGCAGGTAATCATTCTGCCATGCCTGAGTGTCCGGCGACTGAAACACCAATCACCAAGCTCCACGTCATCAACACCTTCTACCAGCGCGGCCCTCCACTCTCGGTTTCATTATGATTTTATATATTTGACATATTATATGATGATTGTTAAACCTCATTGTTTATATCCATTATATTGTTCTTCTACTGTGAATCAGAATGAGATGACAAGTCATGGATTTCTCCTCATCTCGTGGCATCGGACATGGTGAACGTACGCGCGCATTTTTACTTATTTATTTTTTGATTTTTTAAATCAATCGAAGCATCAATTTTGTTCCCTATTTATTTGGAAGATTGGGTATTTGTAACAAGTGGATTGTGCAATTTATTTGGAACTACAGAGATCGATATTATTTCTTGAGTATTTTTTTAAATCTATCATGAAGAGAGAAATCTAGAATACTAGAAATGTATTTCGTGTTACAAATGCAGGAAGTGAAAAAATATGAGCAAGTACAGTAGAGAGCTCTTTGTTTTCCCTCTCAATGGTTTAACCAGTACTCTCCTCTCGGCTTTTTGCCCCTCGAAATAATTCTCCCACCTCGCAACGTTTTGCGTCCTTGTCTTATATTCTATCCTGCGCATCGAATTGCGCAATGTCGTAAGCCGTGCGACAGAGAGCTCTCGCTCACGTTTACTCCAACGCTACTTATGGTCCTCTCTCTACTACCGATCCCCCTCCGTATGACTCAGTCAGTGAGAGTCGGACAGATTAGGTCATCCAAATTTCAATGGAAATCGCTTAAAGACACCTCGCTAGACGAGAAAACGATAGAGCAAATCTCTACTGCAGATTTTTTTTTTAAATCATGAGCCGTACAGATCCCGAAGCCGAGTGGTAGACGACCTATATAAGCCGATGCGATACGAACCGCGCCGAAGTGATACGAACCGAGCCGAAGCGAAACGAACCGAACTGAGATTGAGCCAAGTGCTGACGTAATTGGAGTGTTTGTTTGTGACGAAACTCGAAAATACAGTGTGGACCCATTATAGTTAGTTGCCCGGAGAAATACGGGTCGTCGATTCGCCGAACGTGCTTGTCTTTGACAACCCTCACCATGAGAAAATAATCTAACGCCTCTACTTCCTTATCGTCGAACGATTCATCTCCAGGTCGCCAGAAATCTAATTTGCAGTTTCTCCCCTATTCAGCCATTGTAACACTCCCTTTCGTGGGTTACTAAGCTTATTTTTTAATTTCTCCCTCAATAAATTTATCATCATTCTCTTTGCCTCACTGAGTTCCTGTTTTCATCACATATACACTATTTCATTACGTTGCCGTAAAAGACTAACGAACCTGCTCCCGCCTCGGTCGAGCGTAAACTGAATTTATTTTTCAAAAATTTACGGTCAGAGGATTTCACATTCATGCTCTTCTAGCAATACTAAACAATAGTGCATCTCAGAAAATGTCGATTACCTTCGGGAGTCGAGAGTGATAGGGGGAAACGCCACTTCCCATCACCCTCGATGAATGTGAAACGGGCCTCTAGTAAGACTCCTTTTAACGGGGTCGTACAGTAGTATAGTCCGCAATAAGAGCGTAACGTGGACGGCAAACAGGACACTCCTACCCGCGTGTGAATTTTCCGTACTGCTTTTCCCTTTTCCTCGCCCGGAGATTGGTACGGGCTCTGACCCGGACTCGAAAAAGTAAAAGACGCAATGGAAATATGTCCTTCCTGGGCTATCGTTGTGGGGTGTTTGACTCGGGCCTACGGCTCGTAGGCGAGACGCCATAACGACAAAAGCTCCCTAACGACAGGCCAGAAGTATACTATTCCGTCATCCCTACGCAGAAAAATTCGTGCTTTTCTTACGCGGCAGGGAAATCTAACTTTACTCCTACGTCCGGTCGGAAAATCGGGTTCTAACCACTGAAGCTAAAATAAAAGATCCTTACCCACGTCCGTATAAGCTTCCCCTTCGGCTCGGCTGATAATTCTGCCCGTGGGCGAGGGTCTTTTATTTTACCTCCCTGGGTTAGCAAAATATAATTTCATCACAAGGTTCGCAAAGTATTTTTCTCCTTACATGGACCGGAAGTGAGCATTCTAATGTCGGTTCGAAACGCTCACTTTCGTCCATTTTGGCCGAAAAATCGTATTCAACCTTCGGCAAGAGAATCAGACAAGCATTCCCCACATGCTTACACTGCCTCGGCTTCGGCTCGGGTTATAATTTAGCGCGTGAGGGCGATTTGTCTAGTTTTCCTCCCTACTTGAGAAATATAGTATTTGACGCATGTGGCTTCATAGTGCGAGTCGAAGCTGAGAACCATATTATGAACGTCATTTTGTGCCATATGGCCCAAAAAGTGTGAAGTAAAAATCGCGGTTTATCAGACTAATAACTCATTCCTTTCCACTTCATGCATATATAACCGTATTTTTTTTTAAATATCTGCATAACTAGATTTCCTTCGAAATAGATTGAAGTGTTTAACGACGAAATGGAACTCTGTTCTTTGATTCATGACATGAGAAAAATAAACCAATTCCACTGTTTTAAACGTCTTCTGGGACATGATCGGACAAGCCCAGGTTGGTCGAACCATGGACAGACCAACATTTTCGAGCCCAAATGATATTTTACGGACTTTCCATCCATTCCAAAAAAGCCACTTTGCGGACCTTCACTGGTGAGTGAATGTTAATTTCCCATGCAGATATACCCAAAATAATCGTCCCACCTATTACTTCCAGAGGTAATATAAAATCTGAATGCGAACGGAATAAAATTTCCCGAAAAAATGCAAAAGATATTAGAATCCTCCTAAAGGATGGCTGTGATTTTTGTCATTGGAAAATGGCCACAGCCGGTGGAGACGTGAATGGCCAATTCAATTTCGCGTACCCGAGAGATCGATCGATTCCGATACTCACCGGGAAATCGAAAATGGGCGGCGGTAACGGGCGGAGGGAGGGGGTGAGGGTCGTTAGACAGGGCGACATGGGCAGGGGAGGTGGAAAAGCGAGACGGGAGAGTGAGAATTTCATAGAAACCAGAGGGTCAGCGGGAGTTCTGAGCTGTGAATCACGTGACCCCTTGACCCGAACTCGCCCTGGGAAAGCCCGGAAGCCATCGAATTATGGTTCAACCAGTGGCAAGGGATATCGCGGAATAGACTTTATTGCTAATTGCGCGAATATCGTGGTATCTGTTTTTTGCATTGTACTAGCCAGGAAGATAATTTATTTGTAATGAATGGACTTCACTCGAAAGAGATAAACCCATTCGCTTTTTAAATGTAATGAAACCTTTCATTCATGCTGTACATTTTACCGATAATTTATCAGTGAGTCCGCAATATTTTGTTATTTAATCTTCAGGGAAATTCACATAAATTATTTTTTTAACGTGTAACTAAATTTATGTAAATCATCTGATTTTAATAGTTACATAGATTCAAAAATAAGCTATGATTTTAAAAAATTCCAAAATAATGTCTCTCGCGAGTGGACGTAAATAATTAAGTCTTATGAAAAGATCCCTATTCCAAAAATCGGCTATTTTTTTCAACCAATCACGTTCTAAGAATAACATTCAACGGTTCATCATGATTCGTATTCTACATCCAAGGAAGATAATTTGTAATGAATGGGCTTCAGTCGAATAGAATATATATATTGGATTTTTAATTATGATGGAAGTTCCATTCATTCCATTTTTTTCCGATAATAGATTTCAATCAGCTGAAAAAACCAACGGAGATCAATAAATACTTTCTATCGATATAAATGGGGCGTCACTATACATCTGTTATATTGATTATCGCGGCTGGCCATGTCCAAGCGTATTCATCAGTGAATCCACAATATTGGTCAATCGGTCTTCATAGAAATTCGGATAAATTGTAATAAATAAATTGACTAAGGGATTAATTCAATCTCAATGATAATAAAAATTGTAAACACAACTGCTCATTTTTTACATTAAAATTAGTTACTATCGTGTTATACGATATCATCTGAACATAACGATTAGTATTTTTCTTATAGGCCAACCAATTAATTCTTACTTAACGAGCTTAATTGGAATGTAACCGCCACGTATTCGTTTTTTCAACACAATTGGCATTTTGCTTGTGCATTTTTCAACCGATGATAATAAATTTGCATCAGCTGAAAAATTCAACAGAGGTCAATGAATACTTTCCTACAATATAAATAGGCCACTCTATACATGTATCATATTGATTACGGTGGCCCGTGATTTCCAAGCGCAAATAACTGTAAACTCACAGTATTTTATCATTTACACTTAACGAAAATTCGAATGAATAGTTGTTTTCCAATTTTTAATTCAGTTCCCACAATCGGAAAACACATTTTTTCCAGAACTACTCTTGTGATATGGCCACGGTATTTGATTAAAATAATTCCAAGAATTCCAACTGAAGTCACTCGTTGATTCAAACTAAAATTAATCAATCGCTTGCTATCATGTAATAGGATATTATGTGGAATCGCGAAATGCAAGGGAAAGAAGCGCGTCTTAGAAAAACATTTCTATCTTAGATTCCGATAATATTTGTCACCTGATCACGTCTTGTGAGCTACATTCAACTATACATGATGAATTAATCACAATAAACGACGATGAAAACAGAATAATTTGATGAATTCATCAACTACGTCCTCGATACTCAGTTGATTATTCAAAATTGACTGTTCATTTTTTGCAACACATTGTGAAAATAATAGACGGAGTTGCTGAAGCATTTGAAGGGTGGTTGACATCGATCAGGTGTAGCACAGATACGAATTTAAACAATTAATATATATAATATATATAATGTAATATATATTGTTTAATTTGATTCAGTTCTTTTGGCACGTTCAATTACAGTAGAATGGTTCAGTAATAGCGGAGTGGAGCGTAGTGAGAGACATAGGCGAGGCGAAGCTTTTTTTTCCTTTTCTTCCGATTCAAGAGACTCAATTCTCATCATTGGCTTTTATTCAGTGATGGAGAGTTACAAAGAATAATGCGATTTCAGATATTTCTCAACTTAATTATTAAAATCCAATGAAACTACGTTGAGAACGAAATGGAGCGTATTAAAGTTATTGAGAATTAATCGATGATTAAACTAAAGCAGTTGACTAGAGTTTAGTTGTGATAAAGCTGTAATAAATTGAAAATCACTCTCAGACTTTTTAATAAAGCAAACCAGGCAAATTACCATTTTATTTCTATTTTTCTTTGTCGTTAATGCTTTTTCTTAGTTCTCATTAGCTCTAGGTTTTTATTAAAATCCATTTGAGGTAACCTATGCGCTCTACTTCGAATTGAAAAATTTTTTTTTTAATGTTTTTTCGATTAATTTTTCACTTTTTTTTATAACCTCTTTAACATTGTTATTAAAATCGCTAATGATCTAACGATAAATTTAGGTTATACGATTCTGCGATATACAAAAGAATGCGGAATCAAAGCGGAAAATTTATTGAATCAAGTCGAACTAAAGAATAGCGGAAATTCACTTTCTTCATGTTGTTATCCTTGTTATTCAAGTCGGACTCTGAGAGATGTAAACTGGCCAATTGATTCGATTTAAAGTGAATTGCAATTTGAATCAGACCTAATTCAATTTTATTTAACTAGAGTTTTCGGTTTGTTTCAATGTTTGAGTTGATGTTTGCCTTGTCAATTGAAAAAATGTGAGATAATTAATTTGAGTCTAATTGAAAAAACAAAAATTGGTTTTACGACTCGACCCAATTTTGCTGACTTGATTGGTAACTTGATTTCAATCGACTATTTGACTTGATTGAAGTCGATATCGCCCTGACACGGATCTTCCTGAAATATTGCAATTCTCTACGTAAGTCACATTCGCCAGGAAGAATTAAAATTTCTGAATTAAATGTGGAGCTTCAATCTGAGTAGCAATCTGAGTAGCAGTAAATCAAGTGAAAAATGTGCGTCTTTCAAGTTGATTTCATCGATGTGGATTTAACAAATTTTATCAACCTAATTCAAGTAAAACTCAAATTGAAACAAGTTGAAGAGCTCTTAAATCAAGTAAAAAATGCTTGAATCAAGTTACGATCTGCTCGAATGATGAGTCAAATCGGAAATCCCCTCGTATAAAATCGACGTCCGCTTCAATCAATATATTTTTTTTATGTAATTAGATCGGACCGGTGGCTTGAAATTGATTAAAAAAGTTGTTAATTCAATCGAAACGCATGGATTCCCTCAATGGAGAAACTGTTATAGCCTTGGTTTATGATCAGGACAGGATTCTATTTCTGCATTTTGTGAAATTCAATCCAGAGTTTTGTCTCTTGAATCAGATCATTTTGTCGTTTCAGCTTTGATGGATCGTTTGTTTGTCGTTTTTGTAGAAAAGGATTTTTGGATCATGGAACGACTTACTCGGTGGCTTTGGTAAAGGGCATTCCAATGAAGGTAGGGCTCAGTTTCTCGGTGTACATCTCCATTCCAGTGCCACGGAGGTAGTCATTCTGCCATGCCTGCATATCGGACGACTGGTTCCAATCAACCAACCATCTCTTAATTACACGCGCGCCTACATATATGCATGTAGAGGTGTGTGTGTTGTCTTTATTTTTATTTCTTTTTTAGTGTCCACAATGAAGCGATTTTTAAAAATATTCCATATTTGAAATTACCGGATATTGCTTTTCCGCATTCAATGTCATTTTATTCAGACAGATTAAAGGCAGAAGTCGGAGCAAGCGACGAATTCACGAGTTTAATTATGTCTCTCTACGGTTCACGTCGCTTTTTCATTGTGGACTTTTCCTAAAAGAGAACATTTCAGTGATTGACAAATTTTTCTCGAGAATTAATAAATTTTTCCGTCTATCCTTGCATTGAGGAGAGACTCAACTTTCGACGCCACGACGTTCACACATGCACAGATGAATTTAGGGCGATTTATATTTTCCAGAGGACGATTTTACTGACCGTCTTGAAGGATCTCATGGCAAATAAGTTTGCCATCATCGTACTGAATCCTGGCGCCAAGCAGGATTGAGCGATGAAGCCGAGTTTCAGCTCAGCGAGGCATATCACGTCGTCTCCCTGTTTCCAGTCCCATGATGGAATGTTTAATAGATAGGCCTATGGGGAAAACATAATTAATTGATAATAATTATTAAAAAGAAGACAGCAAAGATAAATATTATCAGCTAAGATAGATATTCTTGCACGACTTAACCCGGCTCTAGTCGCGCTGTGACACTCTCAAAAATTTTTAATTCGGTAAGACGCGTATCTTAAAAGTGCAAATATTTTAGTAAGATTTCTTAAGTACCTCAAATACAAGTAGCACTTGAACCATTGGTCAGGATCGGGTAAAAACTAAGTATTATTTTTAAAAATGTTTATTCATTCAATCCAAAGCCTGCCGAACAAGAAATCCTGATTCAATCCGATATCTTAATTGAAGGAAAATTGAAACAAATCTGGAATCTACTTATTGCAAGTAGATTTCAATTACTTGTATCGAATAGATTGATCAGACTTAATTCAAATTGAGCTTAACTTGAAGTGAGTGAGAAACATACTTGCGTCAAGTAGCTTTCCTACTTACATCGAGTATCTTTTCTGCTTGAATTAATAAACATTCTAAATTGACACTTGTTTGGATGGGCCGATTATTTTTTACATTAAGGCCAGGGTGTACCTCCAGCCGAACGTTATCTAGATTGTTTTTGTTGTTAATTTTTTATCTACAAGTGTGTCTATTTGGAAACTTATTTTTTGCAATGAGTAGATCCCCGAGAATTATAAATATATATTTGAAAAAAACTCGAGAAAAGTAGGAACATTTTCAAAGAGCCTTTTTGAGAAATATTGAGAAATAAGGGAGTAGAAGGTAAACCCAAGAATGGGTTATTACCACGGCAAATGGCGTCCAATCAACATCACAGGGCATTAATTTAAAAAAGGCTCTTTGAAAAAATTTTAAAAAATGTTCTGCATTTTTTAAGTTTCCTTTCAGACCAGAATAAAGAGCACTCGCGACAAAAAACTTGATACAAAACTGCGATGCCTATCATCTGTCACCTCACGTGGTACGTGTTCTCAATTGTTCCTCCCAGTTATTTAACATTTTTTATATTAATACTTCTTATATTAATACGCTCTTTGAAAATGTTGCCAATTTATATTTATTATTCAAATATATATTTATTATTCTTGGAGATCTATTTATTACAGAAAATGACTTTCCAAGTAAATGCTTTGTAGATAAAAAATTCAAAACAAAACAATCTAGATAACGTTCGCTTGAAGATACACCCGGGCCTTAAGTTGAATAAGTCAGGAATCAAATATATTTGTCTTCCCTCTTGAATCCGATTGCAAACATAATTCAATTCATCAAGTTACAATTGACTTGACTCAAGGACACTTTCTACTGGAACCACAAATATTTCCTACTCGATTCAAGTAAGGGGAATATTATTTTACTGACACCAAAAATTATTTTTAAGTAGAGCATCTTCTTTAATTAAGTGAAGCATCAATTTGAATTTATTAATTTTAACTTTATTACATCGATTCCGATGAAGTAAAAATTATTAGATCAAGTAATAATGATCAACGTGATGCAAGTCAGCTTCTACTTAAGTGAATCTCTTCACTGAATTTAAGACAACGCTGTACAGAGATCTTAATTTGAGTTTTTCGTTGCTAGATGAGTCTACTCATTTCAAATAGATTTTATTGATTTTAATTGAGTATATAGTTTAGAACTACCAGATACCAGATGCCCTCGACTTCATTCAAGCGTCCGGCCTACTCAATTCAAATCGACGTGCTACAATTATTTTCATCAAATACCTATATTTTGTTTTTGTAAATGAGTTCTGACTCTGACTTATTTAACTAGATTCTTTTTACTACTATCGAATGGATTTATAAAAAGTCTTACTTCGAGCATAAAATCTTCTTGAATCAATTTTTTTTCGGGTGATATTCAGAAATAAAATGATGAAAACTAACCTTGTTGTGATATTGCATTAACTGAATGATAACGCGTATATCATCCGAATAATTTTTAATGGAGATGACGCGCATAATGTTCGCCGCATCTTCAGCATCCGGATCTTGACAGTACTTGTTAGCAAGCACCAGACACGCATCTGCCTCGTGGACCTACAAAATCCCATGCATTAATTCTCACTCTGATGGTCTCCAAATCGGGACTTGAATTAGTGGTACAAATTATTCTTCAACGTGTGAACAGTGAAAGAAAATGATAAAAATGTCTTGGAGAGAGTTTGGGTGCGTTAACGAAAAATCTAAACTCGATGAATCGATACTCAAAACCATTTTTACAGTAGATATATAATATTTACACATGTAAAGTGAATCATCGAAATTGGAATGATTCGACAGAGATAGCTCTTTCCCATTGTTTATATTCACGATTTCCATTGAAAGTTCCTCAAATTCATGGAAATCCTTGGCACTGTTTACCCACCAAAGGAGTGACAAAAACAATTGAATTACGTGAAGAACATGAACGTGAAAGTTTTTGAATTCTTATTGGACACATGGAGGCTACTTATAAGAACTTGGGGCTGACGAGTATAGTTGTTAAATTAATGGTAAGCTATGTATATTTGTTGTTAAATGTATAAAGTTATGTATGTTATACTGTAGAGGGCGCGCATACGCTGATCAACTACCAATACAATCGGAAACGTCATTGAAGCGCGCAGAAGCGCCATTCAACAGCATGCGAAAACACTACTTGGTTAGAGGTTAACTTAGTTATTAATTAAGTGATCACGCTAAAATGGGATACGTGATTGAACAGCCGAAATGGGCACCCAGAGAAATTTTTAAGTTGATTTTACGAATTCATTAATCTAACTGAAGTACTAACAGATTTAAAGAAAACTCTCCTATTGAGTTCCCACTGACGAAAAATTGTCCCGATTCAAAAGTAAAAAACAAACGATTTTATTCCCCTAGGGAGTGAAAAGTGCGATTCTAACCTCGCTTCGCTCGGCTTTCGCTCACTTTTCGAGCCCTACGCAAATATAATCAGGTGATTATAAACGCACATTTCGTCAGAAAATACTTCTGAAATTGAAAAACGACTTGAATCAAGTCAAAATGCATTTTGAATCAATTCGATATTGTCACCCGATGCAAAACTCAATTTTGTGACTTAATACAAGGCGATTTTTAGATCCACTCATAGATTATTATAGATAGATTTGAATTAAGCCCAACAATCAATTTAATTCAAGCCTAAAGAATTATATCAATCACGTCAAAATTTAATGTGGCTTGATGCATTCATTTAATTTGATTGAATATGTTTTTTTAACTTGATCCAAGATAAGTTGAAGGCTTGATTCGAGTTTATTTGTGAATTTGATTCGATCTGATTTTCGGACTTGATTCAAGCTAATATTTCAATTTTAGACAAGCCGCTTTCCATTTGCATTTAAGTAGATTTTCCCGTTTGATTTGTGTCAATTTGTATCATTTAAACAAATCGAGTGGAATCTAACTGAAAGTCGACTTAAGGCCCGGGTGTACTAGTTCGTTACATCAAAACGTAACTAATTACGAGAAAAATCATTATTAAATCCCAAGAAAAGCTAATTTCCGACTTGGGGACATGATGTCTGCAGGTTGGAAATTAGGTCTGCTAACAATTGCATCATTGTTTCACGCGTATTCCGTTATGGCGATTTCGAGGTGCCAAATTATTATACCCACCCCTTAACTCAATTGGTTCAGTTGATTCGAATCAATTCAATTTGTTTACTTAATTTCCATGTCCATTTCAATTATACCGAACAATCGACTCGAATCAAGCTAAAAAATTGGCTTGGAACAATCCATTTACTTGAATCAATGCAAATTTTAGACTTGCTTCCAGCTAACAATCGTATTCAGAATCCAGATCCGTGTAATCAGTCAACTTGAATCAGATCAGAAATTCAATTGAGTCAAGTCGACATTCTCAATTTGATTCGGAACTCAGAAGAATTAAAATAAGTTGAGAATTCGCCATTTCGGGTGAATTTTATTAATTTAAATTGAGTATATTTAAGAAATGGCATGTTCCGTTCGAAATTTGCTTTGAGTAGACGTTCTAATTGATTCCAATTTTTTAAATCTCATAATACAAAGGAATTAAAAACTCCGATCAATAGGATCACATTGTTCCTACTTGAATCAAGCGATAAAAACTACTTGATCCAAGTTGAAATCTACTTCAATTATAAAAGAATTGAATAAATTTTGTTGTGCACTACTTTATTTTCCCTCTTCCAAAGGGTTCCGAAAATTCTCTCTGAATGCTTATGGAGACGGTAAAAGGGTATATCTGGGAAAATTCATAAATTTCGCTCTAAAAGATTGAAAAAAAGGACGGAATGGAAAAAGTGATGAGCCCATGAATGTTGCTCGATAGGGTGCGTCTCTATGCTAGTCACTACATTACTAATTAATACCTATTACAACAGGCTTGACAACAAAAATATATTTACTAATAACTCATCGTAAAAAATGAAAGATTCAAAGAAGAAAAAATATGTGAGAGGCACGAGCACTTACCCACCTGGGTCGACAGCAGGCATTGGGTCTCTATCCGTAGGAGTAACATATATGTAAACCTTTTAAAGGGTAGTATTTTTCTGTTTTAGGTTTTTCAAATTGAATTTCCTCTAATTTGTTTTTTTGGATTTTCATGTTTGTGTACACATTCAATGAAAGGGAAGTAACGGGTCCTTTTGACAGACTAAAGAGCGATTTTTGTGAAGGATGAAATGAAGTCTTAAGCGAGTACATTATACACTTTAATTGGTCGCTTAAAATGGTCAATTCTCTCAAACAAATGAAAAATTGATAATGCATGTTTTATTGCAAGTAATCATTATTTCTCGCCTATAATTCATTTCAATTGAACCTATCGTCACATCACAAAACATAATTATCGAATGATGTACCTAAACAAATAATTATGCAGTTTTATCTCATTTTATGAAATAAAAAATCTGTATATTTTAAAAACTGACAGGGAGACACTAAGGTAATTTATGTACGTGAATGAGTGCAGCACGTCAACCACTAAACGACTCACGATATACAAACGTTTATCTTTTATTATCCTGATGGGCTTCTGACATGGGTCGGCACATACAGGCAAACAACCATGCCCCGATGAAATACCCAAACGGACGATTATCTTCTCCTTACTATAACCACTGTTTTCATTTTTTTACTCAATCGTTTATAAGTTAACCATTAACGATCTCCCTCTCATCACTCCCGTATTATGACGTATTATGTCATTCACCCAGAAAAATTATTTATTCGATCAATTAAATAAGTTCATTTAAATAATCCAGAACAGAATCTTTATTCAATTTGCAAAAAAAAGCCTTGCCGATTTGTTTATACTAAATAAATGTTGTTCTTTATCATTAACCCCTCACGCACGGATCGATACGTCGTGCCGATCTAGGGAAAACGTATAATGCCTATTTACAAATTTTAATATCTCTGAAGTTATGATAGATAACATACTCCGACGAATACTACTGGGGAGGTAGATATTGTAACTTCAATTGTATATTTCATACATAATGTTTAATCCATCCAAATGTGAAAAGTGAAGTAGTATTGAACGTGAGGGATTAATAAATTTCTATTTCATTCAAATAACTGATTTACTGAAAATTAGTCTGGCTTATTTAACATAATGAAATCCTCTTTTTTCAACAAGTACAGGACTTTATTTCTAATGTCTCATTTCTTGATATAAAGAAATTCAAACGAAGATTTTTATTTGATTAGAAAACGCTATTTTTCTGGGTGTAACGAAATAACAATTACATCCTGTTGGCCAAATTGATGGCATGCTATATCAAGAATGACTCTTCAAACTCTCGAGGGGCTGATCGCTTCGGATTTCGTGGGAAAGAACATGAAAGAGATCTCCAGAAATCCGTGAAAATCATGGGATCAAGTGATTTTCATTTTTGGTAGTGGTTTCTTATAATAGCCGATAATCGGTAGAAATTATTAAAAAATTAGGTAATTACAGAATCGATTAGCAATAAGTGATGAGTGTAAAATCGGAATTTATCTTGCAGTTTCAACGCTATATAATTTTTATAATTAATGAGTTGTCCCAGAATTTGGATTCCTAAAATGGATTTGTGTATGAAAACAAAGGATAATGAATGAATAAATAATTCTTCTATAACCGTAAATTACACTCAAAATCGCTATGAATTACGATTACTGAAGCGATTATTCCTTATTCCGTAAATGAAAGTTTGTTAATTCCGATATATAATACAATTATGGTAATTTGGATCGATTTTGAGCGAAACTATTTGGCACAAATCACAGACATTACTAGTAATTGGAGACAATCGAGATTTCTCATTCTAATTGAGAAATCCTAAGGAACCATTCATTTCCGAAAATCCCTAACCTACCCAATCAAGGTGTGAGCGAAACCCCCGCGAATTATCAGCAAAATGAAATAAAATATTTTTTTCTTTGATTTCTAATTACTTCTGAAAATCATCGGATAGCAGCAGGAATCCCAAGGAAATCGGTCGATTGTAGCCCGGGTAGAAAAATATCCGTCTTTGGAAGCTATTTCAAATATCTTTGGACGAATTCTTCAAAAGATCTTTTTGGGTCACCAAAAAGATCTTCAAAAGACTTATATCTTCCAAATATATCTTCTCTTCGAGAGGCAATTTTTTATTATTAAGGATGAAAAATACGCAGTCTCGCTTCTGTTTTTAACTCAATAAATCCCATTTTACTCAATACCATCGTTCTCCTACCTAAATAACCCGGGTAGAAAAATATCCGTCTTTGGAAGCTCTTTCAAATATCTTTGGAAGAATTCTTCAAAAGATCTTTTTGGGTCACCAAAAAGATCTTCAAAA